>CABFOQ010030964.1:14486-26797 GCA_900660455.1 Gephyroberyx darwinii
GAAATGCCTCCAAATGACATACAATGAATCAAACCAAAGAGAGGTGTTAATAGAGTTATACAAACCAAAGGAACATAACCCCTCACTGCTACTGTGCAACGGGCAATAGCAATGTTGGTGTGTTTCTTTTTCTAACTTTTTTACGTGATTATTCACATGTTGGCTGAGTAGCTAAGGAAAGTAAGGGGCTTTGAAGATATGAACGTATCCATTTCTCAGTTCAGGTACAATCAGGTCAACACCTTTACAGGTGTTTCATAAAGTACAAAATTACAACAGGACATAAAACGAGCATAATCAAAAGGCTGTCGTGTGCTTTGAGAAGTGATTTAACATAGGATAGTGATCTTGCTGCCTCTGACAGCAAAGGCTTTTGTTATAAACCCATAAGGGGTTAAAAGATTTGATATGTAGCTGGGTGCTAGACCCCACTGTGCCTTAAAAGTTATCAGTAAAATCAGTAACAATCAATTCTAAAACCAACAGGCAACCGGTGCTGCTAAAATGGTTATATGATCCTTTGCTGCTACATTTTTGCACTAGCTGGGAAACTGGGAGAGAGAACTCAAGCAGGAATAGAGGGAATTATAGTAGTCTAAACATGACAAGATGATGGTATGGATAACTTTTACAAGGTCAGCAAAGGATAATATAATATCCTAATATTTGAAATATTTTCTAACTGAAAGACAAGACTGAATAACCCTCTTAACCTCTTAAAACAGAGGCCTGAATCAATTCCACACGCAAATTACTTCAGGCTTAACATCGAGTTTCCAATATCATCTTGAACTTGGTTGATGCAGTTTGGAGGGGCAAACAGAAAAATCAGACTTATTTCCATTAAGTAGGAGGAACGTGTGGGACATCCACCATGGAAATCCTTGAGGCCACTGGGAGTGCTTGACTCTCCTGGTGTTACTGGTACATAAAATGAAAATGAATGACGTCACCAAGCAGAAGCATATGAATAGAGAATAAAAGAAGGCCTAGGATTGACCTTGGTGGAATACCATATTTGAGAAGAGCTGTTTGGAGTTAACGGCAAGGTAAGACTTTAAACCAATTCAAAGTTATGTCAGAGAGCACCACCCAATGTTCCAGGTGATCAAGCAGTATGTTGTGGTCAACCGTATCTAGCCTCAGATTGCAACAGTGTGACTGAATGTTATTTGAGCTATGCTTTCATTCTTGCTTCAGTATAGATGCAGTGTTTCCCATAGATAGGCTCATCTGTAGCACACTGCCACAATATCGGCATGGCCAGCACTAAATAAAAAGTTGGTCAATGTATAGAAATGGATTTAAATCGATCTCTAACGATCTCATCACGTTATGTTCTGTCACACCAGAGATTATTCTCACTCAGCTGTTGCTTGTAAACACACTGCACACACATGACTTTTTTCTCATTCGCTTGTGTGAGACAGACAGACATCACCTGCTGGACGGACAAGGGCAGTCTGACCTAAAAGAAAAAAAAGCTGTGACAAAAACCCGATATGGACTTGACATCGGAAGACATTCGGATGCTCTGTCTGCGTAGTGACATCACCCCAGCAGCTAGCAGAGTCTATATATATATTCAACAAGTCATGTAATCATCAACGAGTGGAAAGTTAATTTTCTCCCGTGCATTGGATGCTTGTTCCCTCAGATGAGCATTGAAAAGTATTTTAGAAGGAAGAGGCCTCGAGAAGAGGAAGAAAGCCAAAGGGAGTCCGAACCTGAGGTAGTTGGAAAACATGCAGATTAAACCAAACAGGAAAAGCCCTTGTACAATCTATCTCTAGGATGGGTTCACAGGAGGTCAAGAATCACCATGGTACATCGATAAGAATGTAGGAGGGACAACTGATGTTTCCGTTTGAGCCATTTATTGCAACTATGCACACATGTAGAGCAATAGGTGATGTGCTGATGAGGCTTGACGGTTATGGTTTTCTATACATGATAAACAGAAAACCACAAGAATTACAATACAGTTAACCAATGTATAACATCACACTTAACAATTAGGTACCTAACAAACACTGAATATTAGTACTCTAACCAAAGGGGGTGAGGGGTAGGCCTACCACTGCTGAAATTATAGAGTACTAGAGAAACATTCATTTAGCAACTACATAACATGAGAAATTCAACAGTCTAAATTAGGTTACAAGGATATTTGCATTTCCTTAAGAACTACAATTAACAAATCATGTGCACTGCGCACTTACACACAATATTACATCTGTAGTCTCAAGGCAAACAGACAAGGTGACGATTATAGCATTTATCACTATATACTGGTCAAGTATTCAATCACATCCAATCTACAAATAACCAAAAAACAAAGTACAGCAACATATGAAGAAAGCAGTAATTCACTTTATCACGCATAACCATAGGTGTGTATCTGAATCACAGGGACAGAGGGCCCTCACATGTGGTTTGTGTTGTTGCCAGCCAGAACAAAGGAAACGGACGGGACATACAGAGTAGACCATTAATTAGGAGTAAGTGAAGGTGAAAATGGGCAGATCCACGCCATGGAAATGGGCGGAGGGTTGCTGAATAGTACAGCTCTATTCTACAGCCGTAAACACCACCAGTTGAAATTAATTCATTTCAGGAGCAGCTACAACGATATCCATTCTCAGCACAAGGGAAAGGGAAGCATTGAAATAAAATGTTTAATCCCTGACAGAATCAAGCTATTTATTTTGGAGGTGGTGGCAATGAGGCAAGACAGGAGGAGGAGGAGAGTGGCAGGGCAGGATGACAGATGAGGTTTTTCACACAGGGACATGTGCTGCATGGCAGTTTTTGTGATCCTCTAGGGCAAACACACTTTTTGGTCAAGTTGAATGTGTTGAGGTTTGTTCAATTTTAACTTGAACATAATTAATTTCTTCATTTAAATCGGCTAAATGGGGTCTGCTTGAACACTGACTATTTTATTGCTTTTTGTCATGTATTAATAAAGGGAAGCATATAGGAGCTGAGGATTTAATATACAGTGGGTCAAAACATGCCAACATGCAATTATTCTTTATTTAACCTTAATTACTACACAGGTCAGTTTAAAACAAATTCTCATTTCCAATGATGGCCTGGCAAGTGGCAAAAACATTAGTGTATGATGTTCAATACATCTGGAAATCTGATCTGTGAATACTCAAGTACGTTTTTAACCCCCGCTCCCCGCAGTATTTCTCAGATGAGGTACTTCTCTCCTTGACAGGTGCCAAATGAGTACCTAGGAGCGGTGTTACAGATCACCTTATACTTTCAGAATCTTAGAAATGAAAAAGGGGGGTTTGCTCAATTTTCCAGAGGAAGCAAAGGAAAAATAACTGAGAAATCACTCGTTGTCACTGAAGAATTAAACAGCTGCACTGCAATGCTTTCAGGCAACACTGCACTGAATATTAAATTACGTTGCTCTCTTATGCCAAATTCATAAGCAGTCAACACGGTCACTGGCTATCTTTAAGACTGTGTGCAATGTATTTTTATAAATGCTATATTGATGGTATACCTCCCTATATCCCTAACATACAGTACTCAATGCACTGCTGGTATAAACAAATCTCTGGATGCTCAGCCCCCCCATACTACAGCGGCATATTGAGTAGGGAAACCATCCTTCAACCAGAAGACTCGGGTTCAATCCCCTGTGACAGCAAGCACCTACAGTGCTTAAGTGTCCTTGAGCAAGAATGAATCCCTACCAGCCCCAGAGGTGCTGTTCTGTAGCTGACCCTGTGCTTTGACTTCCCTGTGCAAAGGGGCAAGCAAAAACAGAATCTCTCTTCTGGGATGAATTGAGTATCACAAAAGAAATGAAATGGCCTGGGGGAGAGACAGCAGAATGCCAGCCCTCCATGACACAAGGAATGTAGATGGAGCTCTCAGGCTAAGAGTCATATGTGAGAGGTATATATATATATACAGGTATGCTCAGTGCTTCTGGCAACTCATTCTTTCTTCTCGTCACAACTAAATTCCTCCTCACAATATAAAAAACAAGGACAGACTCTAGTCTAGAAGTATAATGTGAAGCTGCTTGTGGTAAACAGCCATGTCATCAAATTATCCCCAAAGATTTCATCTTAGTAAATGAGAGTAACACAAATGTTGACTAGCAGTAACAGTGCAATATTTGTGTCTCTTATACATGACCTAAATAGAGAATTAATTACAACTTTAATTAACTCCACATAGCAGGCATTGTGAGGCTGCTTAGACTACTACAATGTATTAGAATGGTTGGGCCCAGAAGTGGAGCATCAGCATTTGTGCAACTCCACAAAAACAAAACAAATGACGTGTCACAAGGAATGAAGCAGGCTTTCATTTAAAAGGCTGGGCGAATAATCCAGCTGACTTAGCGTTTGTAACTAAAAAAAGGCAGAATGAGAGATGAGAGAGAGAGAGAGAGAGAAAGAGAGACCCAAAAGCAAACACAAAAACAAGCATGGCACAGGCAGAATGCTGGAATAATAATGCTTGCAGTCATTGTCCCCCTGGAAAGCTAGGGGAGAAGGCTATGAGTCAGTGAAGAGTCATGACTTCACATTAGTATTTCGCCCCAAAACAAAAAGGACTATCTAGTACTCTGAGAGCATCTTGCCTTCCTGGGTCCTATGAGCAGTCCCTTATTGGGACTAATCTATATGGACAGAGAGAAAACAGTGGATACATTCATTCATGTCCTGTGGCATGCTTGAACTTTCTAACATCTTTGCCCACGAGCCCACAATAGGAATGTGAGGATACCAAGAAGGAAACCAATGCTCCCCACAAAAGACATTGCTGATTGTCTCAAGTTTTCCAATGACCACCCAGATGTTCCACAAAGCTACTAGAAGCTACTAGATGTTCTGTGGACAGATGAGACAAAGAAAATACTTTTTGGCAAAAGGGCACAGCACTATGTTTGGAGGAGAAAACACTATACCAATCATCAAAATCTTATCCCAACCGTGAAGCATGGTGGAGGGAGCATCATGGTTTGGGGCTGTTTTGCTGCCTGAAAGCCTGGAAGGCTTCAATCACTGAGGGAACAATGAATTCCAAATTGTACCAGGAAATTCTACAGGAAAATATCAGGATAACAGTCTGTGAACAGAGTAAAACTACAAAAAGTAAAACTACAACAGAATGACTTGAACTGAGGAAAAATCACATTTTGGAGTGGCCCAGTTATAGTCCTGACCAAATTTTCAGTCATTTATACAGGAATGCAGGTAATTCAAAAGGGCTCCCTAACTTCGTCACAACTGTATAAATATAATTATTATAAAGAAGCACAAAAGGTTGTGTCTCTTGAACTGCTGGGAAGGCTACAGTATATTTCCCTACAAAGGGGAACAGTCTAGAACTACATTTTTGTGCATTTTAAAGGTCAAAAGTCATGACTAGGGTTTAGATTTCATGTAATCAAAAGAAAAATAACCATAGATGCTATTAAATTATATACTTTACACTTCTGTCGCAACATTACATTTGTTGGGACATGAGATAAACTATGAAGTCATTTTTCTCAGTTTCACTACTGACGCAGTTACTCTTTGCTCTCCCGGGGCACTGTATATTTTCTCTTCTGTATAGCCTGTTCCGTTATCCAAGCATCCTGATGGGCCTGCAGAAAAAGTGACATAACTCTTAGCCTCTGCAACAGGCCAGCATGAGGCCACCATAACAGTCTGCCATTAAAATTGGCCAACCCTTGCCCTTGCTGAGCCCTACAAACTCTTGATCCAAATCCAAAGTGACACCTCATAAACAGGTTGTCAGAAGGCTTTACCTTAATTTTGTCTGTCATCTTGTCCATCTGTCTTTGTCTCCTCTGTGCCTCAGTCAATAAATTAATTACATTCAGTCAGTGAATTCAGTCAGTGACGATAGGTTGACCTGTCTACTGCCTCTCTTTGTTTTTGCTTTTCTTCAGATACCTGCTGATTCTTGTGTGAATATAAAGAAAAAACCAAGAGTTGTTCAGACATGTTTGTGTGACTCAACAGATCAAGGTATATTAGCACTTCAGTATTCTCCCCCACGAGAAATAGACTCCCAACATCAAAAAGCGGTTAAGTCAGTTAGGCTTAATAAACCCGTCAGTTGCATTCACAGTGGAAAGAATCTTTTCTTTTGTTACAATGGGTTGATTCGGAGGCAGAGGTTGAATGGGTAATTGTTATTTTTCTTTGCTTTGCTTAACTAAGTACAACATTTCAAATGCACATTAAAATGCAAATTGTTCCAGCATAGGGGTGTGCTAACTGCTGTACACAGCTATAGTGTTTGTATAGGTAAATAAAGAAGCACCAGTTAGTGATCATAGCACACAGTTTACCATGCCTTAATTATAGTATTACAGTGCCTTAAATGGTTGTTTAAGTCACTTTTTTATGAAATACACATTTTAATCTTGAATTAAATAATGAAATAAAATATATTAAAAAAAGGTAAAATCATACCAAGGTAAAACCATACCCAGGTAAAACCATACCAAGGTAAAACCAACCAAGGTACATCCATACCAAGGTAAAACCATACCAAGGTAAAACCAACCAAGGTAAAACCAACCAAGGTAAAACCATACCAAGGTAAAACCAACCAAGGTAAAACCAACCAAGGTAAAACCATACCAAGGTAAAAACCAACCAAGGTAAAACCAACCAAACCATAAATTGGTGAAAGCAATTGAGTACATTTACATGGTATGGACACGATTACTGATTAGCTTGAGGCAATATTTTGATTACAACCTTTTGTAATCATTTATGAACCATTTATTAACATTAACATTGCCACATCAGTTATTAAATACATCCAAAAGCTCATGTAATAGCTTCCAATATTATTAAACACAAACTTTCAAAATTTCCTTTCCTCTTTCAACGTGAAATCAAACCATTTGTAACTTCATAAGCGAAAGTGTTCATCAGATAGAGGTGTAAGTCAGTGCCTACTTGGGAGCACCTGACTTTGACCCATATAGTTTTGGAGGCTCATTTGTTTAAGATTAAGTGTAAAGCTCCTTCAACAAAGGCAGTTTCACTGGCATTGCCTCCTTTTGCTGTTGAAGCTACTTCAGGTTACCATGTGAAAGATGGTACATCTTCATCGCTTTCAGTCAGTTTCGTGGGTCTATGAAATTAATAAATCTCTCATGTTAAAAAGGTTTAACTGTACTCAGCCTACACACAAAGTGTTGTGAAAGTAATGCATCACTGTTGTGAACCAGAGGCAATAAATGGGACCCACCAATAGGGGTGCAGCCACACACCCTGCAGCCCAACTTCCAAAGTCTATGGTTAAGATCCAATTTTTTGTGTACAAGTAAATATATTGATTGTCAGTGCCCCCACAGTCGTATTCATGGAATTGTGATAACTATTGTAAATAATATGTACATGTTACAGCATGTACAAATGTATAGCATCTGTACAAATGCCTAAGAGTGTTATCTATATTGAACAATCAGTGGAATAATATGTTCTAGCCTCTTTGATGCCTTCTTTAAGTAGTTTATAATAAATTACAATTATCCCTCTACTGAACACATTTTGGTTTTTCAACAAAGATATGTCATCCCATTTTTAGAAAGATTTATATTCTCTCATATTGTACTAAAGAAAAGTTACTTATACCCCCCAGCTGTAGATTTGTTTTTCTGTTGCCTAAGGCAAGAAAACAATGTTACCCCTACAACTACACTGTGCCAGAGGGAGAGGGAACCACCCAAGAAAATCAGGTATTTTCAAGCCACTTTCCAAGCACAAGATAAAAGGGCATACAATAAGATATTTTTAAACTCCGCCTCGAAGCACACAATGGATATCATCAAAACTGGATTACCCAAATTAAACATCACATCTGAATTACAGTAAGATTACAGCTGGAAAGAGAACATCCATGATGTTGATCCATAACATCAGCTAGAGTACTCCATGTGCTAGGCAATAATGTGAATGCATTCATCAAGCCATATTATATTATAATGCTATAGCTTTATAATGCCAAAAATGTTATAGCTTACTTTCAGAGGGAGCTATAGAATAGTGAAGTTTTGCTAATAGAGATCAAGAGATATTAATGCATTGTACAAATCTATGATTTGGTTCAATAATGAAACTTCACTACATGTATTAATCAAAGTATGTTGTGTTTAGATTCCTATATGTTTTATACAAAACTATTATTTCTTTGTTTATCTAAATGGTCCCTAGGATTACTGAGTTAACAACCTTGCGCCATAACACATTTCAAACCACAGGCCTGATTTAAAATGACCTTCATAACCTTTCTTAGAGCGGGAGCTGCAGACACAACTCAAACCACTGTATCCATGGCCAACAACACCACCACCAACACATTCATGTACGCCTCAAGCATGGATAACAGAGAGATAAACAGATTCACATCCTGGATGCTTGTCCTAGCTGGTATTCATCTGGCTACCCCAAAAATAAGCCCCTCTTCACCCAAGGACGCTGCCCAGACCATCTTGTTTCTGAGACAAATCAGTGGGACTGATGGGACTTCCGTGAGAAGAAGTGTTGATGCTGTCCATCGGAGGGGTCGGGTGGGAGGTAACTTCACATTTTAGGAGTGTGATTTTGAATCACACCTCAGGTAATAGCTGTGTAAGCAGCTGAGATCCGGCATGGAAAGGCACACTAAAATATTGAGCCACGGCTTTACCCTACCTGAGCAGAATTAGAAGCAGGCAGGCGGCAGCCACGGAGGTTGTCCAGGAGGTAGACAGAAGCTCTCCATCAAACGAGAGGATTGGAGAGGAGGGCACAGTGATGGAGGTAGTTGCAAGGAATGCCAAGCAAAGGTTTTAGAGTCTGTCACCATCTCACTCACTAACATCGTATCAAAGCTATCAGTGCTGTGATCTTACGTGTATTCTCCTATGTGAATTGTAGGGAACACTGTCAAACCTGACATGCTCTGTTCAAGGGGAAATGATGGAGACATTATAAAGCTATTAGCAGCTCTACAGGTGAAACATCAAGCCCGTCAACTGATCACAAGCACTCACATCCCATGCCACTCATCATGAAACAACACAAAAACAGATGGCAGGAACAAACCCCATGTTTTACCCCCAGGCAAAATCTTAAGCCAGGGACAGTTTACCGGAGCTGGGTCAGTTATTAATTGACATCCTTGTAATTACATTTGCTTCAACCTGCATATAGTGTAAGATGGGAAGAGTTTGCTCCTGACAATCGGATTGGTTTCCTTGTGCCAAAAAACATTACATATTAATTGAATGCACTTCAAAATAATGTTACAGGGACAATAATCACATTTCAGTAATTTTCAACAAACCAAACTTTTCATGCTGATGCCAATTAGACATGTGCTTTAAGATTTTGTATACTTCTGAAGAAGCAGGAAGCTCAATAAAGATGGCATTGTCAAATAGTGATTCAAATTTGAAGACACTACATAACCATGTTGTCTTTTTGTGTTGCATTTAATCAATCTTTCAACTCATTATGACAGCACTTTAATTAAGTCAACATACAGTAATTAGTAGCAGAAACAACTTCATTTACTTTATGCACCATGATATGTCGGTAGCCCAGTGCATCAAGTGTTACTACACAGGCGTTTGCTTTCATGTCTAAGTGTTGGGTGGTAGTTTAGCATGTCCTTTGGGATGCCTGTGTTTGGATAACAACATGCCATAAATGTCAGCTCCAGAATTTGTTAGTTCAGACTTGTGTTGCATTAATTATCTCAGTGCATCAATGTCTTTACACCTGTGTAGCCCTGGCGGCTGGTCCATGTTCTTTAGCTCAACATTGATAAAGTGCTTTGCTAAATAATGGTTACCATCAAATCTAGGACACCCATGACATTATTTCCTGTAAATACCTGTAAAACTACATTGCCTGTCATGAAAAACCTTGTAATGGGTTAACATGACACTTTTGTTTGAGTATGCAGTTCTTCATTGATAGAACTTGCTCTGGATAAGTGTGTCAGCTAAATACCTAAAATGTAAATATATGAGCTGTATAGGTGTTTAGATAAAACTGCAGAATACATCAGGATATTGAAAAATACAACAGAAAATTCACTTTCTTAAATTCTTTAAGTTTAAGTTGAAGAAAGTTTACATTCTTGCATACTTTAAACACATTAAATATAGTATTGAATAAATCACAACACTACATTACATAATTTTTTAACTCGAACATTGGTGCTTAAACCCATTCTCAGGTCTGGCTTCTAAACTTGGACTTGTGTAAGATTGCCTTCACCTAATGTGCCCCCCTTGCTTGGAACAAATTGGAACAAAGTTGATACTTTGTTGACCCTGGCACAATTCAGAAGTCTGATTTTGAATCTCATTGTGTCAGACCGTAAATGCTCCTAATTGTTTTGCTTTCATTTATTTTGATATTTCGTATTGTATCCTTGGCTGCAGAGCAAAAGAGGGTCCATCCCTCAGTGTACCAAGTCCAGGGCATTAATTGAGATGGTAATAAGTTAAATATTTACAAATCAGCATTTATATGCTACTTTATATTGGGAGGTGGCTGTCCCTAAACCTAACACCTAAATTTCAGATGATGAAAATACCTAAAATGCCTTTTTTACATTCTTTTGTAATAGAGGTTTTTGATTTCCTGTAAAGGAAAGATTAAGAAGTTTAGGACAACAAACCTTTTACAATATATATAAAATGCATTTGTTAACTATATTGCCATCATGAGGCATGTTATCAGTAAAGGTTAGGCAAAAAAGCAAAGAGAATATGTTACAATGATTCAACCAAAATACTGTTGTCACTCCCAGAAGAGTGCAGTGACGACCAAAACACCTGTTTTTTTGTGAAAATTAGAATGTTTGGCAAGCAATGGAAATTCTGTGATCATAATTGATAATAATGAATTGTACATTAATTGTCTCATCAATCAATGAGTATGCAATTGATTTTACAATTTGCAGATTTTACAAAGAGATTGCATTTACTATATGTTGAAATACATTTAAAATGTACAAAAACTGCGATGGATACATTTAAAAACAATTCTTAAAATATATACTTTTTATTATTATTATTATTATTATTATTATTACATAAAATTCTGAAAATATGAAATTTAACTGTATTTGACTGTATGTTTACCATAGCTATAAGTCTGAACTGTAAGTCAATGTTTAGGGAAAACAGAATACAAATTTCAACTTTTTTCCAACCCCTAATTTGAACCATTTCCTTAGAATCGCCTATATAGACTGCATGTTATGCAGTGTCCAGTTCAGCTGCAAAGGCTATGAAATATGGCAGGCCCAGACAGACCCTGCCATGACCCTGTCTCTCCCTCTCCTTCTTGCTCTCGAAGGTAGATTATTCAGCAACAACAACAAGGATAAGGGGTGGAAAGGTACATGAGAAGAGTGTCCTAAAATGAGCACTGTGGACTAGGCCGTAGATCATCCCCCCATAGATTTTTATGGACCAAGCCACAGCACTAAAGTAGCCAAAGGCTGAGTCCCGCAGGTGTGAATTACGATAGCACAGGCAGAGCTGCCACCCACCAGGAACAATATTAACTGCTGATTTGAAGAAAATACTGATTAGCGGCCCATCACAAAGCCACATCTCCATAGTAGGCTTAAGTGAGCAGAGCTTTACAACCACCTGTGTAGGCGTGGGACTGATTTACACAGACCTGTTTGTGTGGGAGGACCCCTGTGTTTGCGTGGATGTATATGTCTTTGGTTTCTAATATACTGTTAGAAGATTTGGTTGTAATAATTAACTTGATAATCATTTCAAATCTTTAAGTTGATGCACATAATGCTAACATACTGTTAACCATAAGAAGCTAAGTGAAAAAAGAAAAAAAGATCAGACATTTTTCCAGGAAGCTTCAAATGTCAGAAGTCAATAATAATAACCAATTTGCCTACAGTACATTTAGTATGGGAAACACAGCATGAAGATCTGAGCTCAGAACTTTGTGTCTACTCTGTTTTTCTGGCCATGACCATTACTAAGAACTCTCCAGGAAATTACCAATTATTTATTTTTTTCTTCTCTCCCTTTATCAGTTTATTTTTTCTATCTATGTATTTATTATTATTATTTGTTGAAGATATTGCACCGAATAGAAATAAAAATGTATAATGCATTATGTTGAACATGTTTCTCTCTTCTTTTTTGGGATGCAAAAGGAAGGCCACTTGCCGCTATGGGGAGGATAGGACAGTGGCTAGGGAATGGTTCCAAGAAGTATCTCTAATGCCACGGAGAAGGCGATTGGGTGGCAGAGGTCATTAGG
>CABFOQ010030967.1:3266-14022 GCA_900660455.1 Gephyroberyx darwinii
TGTTGTCTACCTGTGTTGTTGTATCAGTTAGGCAGGCTTGTACTGATATGGCTAGGCTAATGCTAGGTCAAGGCTAGGATCAAGGCTAACCAAGGCTAGGGTAATGTTAGGTTGATGGCAGGCATTAGATGGCAAGGGTAAAGGGGAGTTGTGAGGTGGTGGCATTGAGGGTGGTGTTTCCAGGATGCTGGAATACAAGGCCCAAGAGTGGCAAGGCCCCTGGGCCTGGGTCTATACATCTGAATTCTACAAGAAAATGTCAGCGACGATCCTGTCTCACCTACATAAAATGTTCATCCACACTTTTAAATCTGAAACTTTACCTCAAACACTGTATGACACAATCATCACAGTAATACCCAAGAAAGGGAAAGACCCCTTACAGTTGGGTAGGTATAGGCCCATCTCACTAGCCAAAGCCCTTGCTACGAGATAGTAGTGAGATAATACATCCTGACCATACAGGATTTATCCCCAAAAGATACTCATTAATCAGACCAGCGGTCTGATTAAGTGGATACACCACAAGTAAAACATCAAACAAAATGTCATCATATGCAGACGATATTATACTTAACATAACATACATACCAAAACCACAAGATAGTATTCCCTGAATTCTCAAAGTTATTACTTCATTTGGCAGTTTCTTTGGATACCGTATCAATTGGTCCAAAAGTCAATTCATGCCAATTAGAATGAAAGAACCAGATAGCTTACATATATTTCCCTGATCACTAAAGAGAAATTTGCGTATTTGGGAATCCAAGTTACCAAACAGGACAAGGATCTATTTAGGGCAACTTTTCCTCCATTCTTTTCCAGGCCAGAGTGTTAGAGTGTTCAAGGCATGTGTTAAATTTTGGCAAACACTTTCTATTTCACTCATCGGAAGGGTTAATGCTGTTATTATTACTGTTGTTGTTATTGTTATTGTTATTGTTATTACCTTTTTCAAAACATACCAATTTACCTCCCCAACTCATTCTTTAAGCAACTTGATGGCATTATTAACCCTTTTCTCTGGAGCAATAAAGCATAAGATTTAAGCATTTAAGCATATTTAAGCATAAGATCTGGGGAGAGTTTCAGACTATATTTGTTACTACTGGGCTGCTAATGTATGAATTATGATGTTCTACTTAAACACCACTTATATAGCCACCAACTGGCTTGAAATGGAAAGGGGAGACTGTCTGCCGTACGCACTCAGGGTGGTCCTTATATCTCTCTCTACAATCCCCAAATTCAAATATCATAACAATATTATCATACACACATCAATTCGTATCTGTAAGCAGCTAGGCAAACACACTAATTTGCAGTATTTCTCCTTTTTAATGCCAATCTATGGAAATCCATACTTCACACCCTGTATTTCAGATTCAGCCAATGCCAAGAACACTTTTTCAGATATCTCCAGATAAGGGACTATGTGCGTAAATGTATCCCCACCTATGAGAACATAGAAAATTCCTCTCCGGGGTGGTTATGAAGCAGTCCCCCTACACCACCCACCTCGTATCTGTATTGTACGAGGTGTTCCAAGATGGTAGTACATACTCCTCCCATACAATTAAGACAGCTTGAGAGAGGGAATTGAATATTCAGATTTCTGAAGATTCATAGGGCAGTAGTCGGGCAGATTCACAGGTGTTCCATTAGAGCTAGGCACTGCTTAATGCAATTTAGAATTGTATACAGGCTTCACTATTCTAAAGTTAAGTTGGACCAGATTTATCCAACACTTTCCCCAATCTGTGAGAAGTGCCTGGCAGATGAGGCCACCATTACTCACAGTCACATGCTCTGCCCTAGGGTGCAGACCTATTGGAACGTTTTTGAAATTATGTCTGCAATTTTGGGTACCCCAAAAGAACCGGACTGCCAAGCAATTACTTTCAACACCTTTGAGTACCTTAGCAGACTCTCGCTATCTCAACAGTTCTTAACTGTCTTATGTCTGTGAAGAAATATCTATTAGTGCTATGGAAAGGCAAAGAGGTACCTTAAAATGCGGCTCTCAGATGTAATCAATACTCAAGAAGACTCTAGTAGATTCTTGGGGATGGATTGAGGATTAAATTTGACTTTATTTGGCAACCTTTCATTCAATACTTAGAAAATATGTCTAAACAAAATGATACAGTGCCTTTGGGTCCCACATGAAGTTACAAACCCTCAGGATCCAGGACGGAAAACAGGTTGGGGGGTTGGGTTTGGGGGTTCAGGGTCAAGCTCCTAGTCATTAGTAGTTTTGTTCTTTGTGACTGTTTTTCTTTTTAGTTTATCTTATTTTTCATATTATACATATATTTTTTGTTTGTCTTTTTTGTTTTTTCATGTAATGTTACTCTGTAATATCTGTTATAACAGGAAAAAAAGAAGGACATCAATATGTTCTATTGTATACCACTTGAAATGCTTCAATAAAAACTATACAAACTGAATGAAGAGGTGTGGCCCTGCTATCAATCAATAGCCAAACATTAGCTATTTGGTGAATTAGTACTCATAACTCCTTGTTTATTAAGCTAAATGAGGCTATCATTTGTGACAATTTTATTTTTAGTAATACACGTAATACGATTATTAATGCGTATATGACCGCAATTGTATAAAACATTCCCCCATTTAAACACCCATGCATCACTTCAGCTGGGCAGAGAACAAAGTAGCATGTGTTATAAAATCTCTTTTGCCACCTCCACATCAATCTGCTAAACCTACTACAATATGGATGAATGAAGCATGCAAGCACAACGTCTTATCTATCGCCTGACATAATCCCAGACCACAAAATCTCATTTAATGTCATTAGCCCCTCCTCCATCTAAGACCTACCCTACTTGTTTTGACTAATGCCTCTTCATTTACATATTGAAAATTAAAATGGCACTTGAAAAAAGCCAAACGGAGACAGCAAAATGTAAAAGAAAATGGTAATTTTATTGAGTGTTAAAATTTATTTTATTTTATTCACTGAGTTTATTAAATATACATTAAAGTCAATTAATTATAAATGTGATTGAATTTAATCATGAGCGTTCAAATGACATTCAGAAACATCTATCTCTTATCAAGGCAGGGGCCCTTCAACATCATGTTGAATGACTAATTTAGCCAAGTGTGACAGCTGTGCAATGATACCACCATGCTGCATAAATGGCCAATAAAGGTGTTTTTTTAATCTCGAGTGAGGAGCTGGCAACAAACAAAAATTTTACTTCTTGAATATGCCATATGCAAGTGCACGCACAATTACCAGGTAAATCCACTACTCACAATAACCAACCATGATATAAAAACAAATCAATACAAACATCATTAATCCTATGATCAACACATGGAATCTAAACCAACATTGCCCCATCTCTATACAGAACACCCTTTTCATTGGGGAGAGTAATAGTCGGGAATCAAATCTCAGTCCCTGGCCCTCTCCAGTTCTCTAGTCACTCTCACATGAAAGGTTTCATTCTTCTATCTCCTCTCCAATGACAAGTTTGGCCTTTCCCACTCACTCTAGCTTACCATAAAATAAATCATGCTGCAGATCTGATCCTGATTTCCCTGACCTTTATAAATGCTATAGGGGAATAGAGACCCCTCCCTGGAACTGTAAAGGGACTATTTTGAACTCTTAAAATGATTGGATGTAGATGCTTGGGCAGTTAGAAATAAAATTCTGTGGTTGTCAGCAGCATTGGTTCAGCAAGTTTTGATACCAACTCTAAATATCACATTGAAATTTAATTATCCAAACACTAAATCATGTTTTAATTATAATTAGACACTATCCTCTCAGTGGATTCAGGTATGTGCTGAGCTAGTAGTGTAGTGAATGTAGTAAAACATCAGTATGCCCTCGAAATCAGCTGCTTATGAATTGTTATTGTGAGAAGGCTCTCTCATGAGATGAGTGGGTCTGTGTGTAGGTGTGGGTGGATGGGGGGGGGTAAGCAGCAGGCTCAGGGGTTGGAGGTAGCGTTGTACAGCTGGATGGCTGTTGGCACAAAAGACTACTTGAAGTGCTCCCTTGTGCACATAGGTTGGATGAGACAGTGGCTGAAGGAGCTTCTCAGCCCATTTATCTCATCATAGACGGGACGGGATGGGTTCTCCAAGATGGATCTGATTTTAGACCTCATCCTCCCCTCAGCCACCTCTTGCAGACTGTCCAGGGTCTCTCCCACAACCGAGCCAGCTTTCTTGACTAGTTTATTCATCCGGTTGGCATCCTTTGCCTTGATGCCACCTCCCCAACATATAATAGCAATGAAGAGTACACTGGCCACCACAGTCTGGTAGAACATGCGGAGCACCCTGTTGCACACATTGAATGATCTGAGCCTCCTCAGGAAGTACAGTCTGCTCTGACCTTTCCTGTAGAGGACATCAGTGTTGTCTGACCAGTCCAGTTTATTGTTGAGGTGCACCCCCAGGAACTCATACGATTCCACCACCTCCACCTCCTTACCCTGGAGGATAACAGGTGGTGGTGGTCGCCTCTTGTTTCGACGGAAGTCCACCACAAGCTCTCTTGGCTTGCTGACATTGAGCTGTAGGTGGTTGTTTCTCGCACCATCCAACGAACCTCCCCACAAGACTCCTGTACTCATCCTCATCCTCATCCTCTTCGATGCAACCCACAATGGATGACTCATCAGAGAACTTCTGGAGATGAATAGATCCAGAATTGAATCGAAAGCCAGAGGTGTAGAGGGTGAACAAGAATGGCGACGGTACCGTTCCCTGGGGTACACCCGTGTTGCTCACCAGCGTATACGACATGCTGCCCTGTAGACGAACAAACTGCGGCCTGCTGGTGAGGTAGTCCGTGATCCAGTGTGCTATGGCGTGGTCTACCTGCATGGCTGCAAGCTTCTCTGCAAGCAGGAGTGGCTGAATGGTGTTAAATGCACTGGGGAAGTTGAAAAACATGATTCTCACAGTGCTCCCAGGCCTCTCCAGGTGAGAGTACACCTTATGCAGCATGTAGGTGATGGCATCGTCAACTCCCAGGTGTGCCTGGTATGTGAACTGCAGGGGGTCCAGAGAGGCTGCCACTAGTGGCTTCAGGTGCTGCAGGACCAACCTCTCAAAGGTCTTCATCAGTGCCACTGGTCTGAAGTCATTGAGACACCAGCAATCTGGTCGGCACACCCCTGCAGCACTCTGGAACAGACACCATCCGGGCCAGCAGCCTTGCCGAGGCTCCCTTCTCACCTGGCTGGTGGTGATAGCCAGGTTGGCGGTGGCTGTGTGCCTGGCTGGGGATCGCTGAGTCAAACCTGTTAAAGAACTGGTTTAACTCATTTGCTCTCTTCATCGGTACTCTGCTCACAGGAGGTGAGATGCATAGGCAGCAGCAGTGAGTTTAACAGCTCAAATAGACCGCCCAATTGACAATGGCTTCACTTCATTAATATTGTTACTTTTAAAATGAGTAATGAGTAATATATTCCTTTTTTTGAGTAACAGATCCAATACTGATGATAAGGGGGGCTGCAATCACCAATTTTGGAGATGTAATACTGAATAGTAAAAAGTGGTATAACAAATTACTGCTCTCATACAGTCACAAGTAAAGCAATATTATTACTGGTTGTCAGTGAACTTAATGCAACATTTAGATTTGCAGAGAATGGCTGTTGGTGAATATAAGTCATATTCTGCTCAAGAAATTAAGGTTTAGGAAAGGATTATGGCATGAGTATTGTTGCTGAGGATACAGCTGTCAGCAAATAATCAAAAAGAACATACAATAAACCAAAAAGAACATTTAAAATAAATGTCACTACATACCACATTTTTCAATAATCAATAGTAGCATTTTAAGTAGTGGAAAAAGTCAACCAAATTTTATAAGTAACCAATCAACCAACTCGACATGTCCTCCGTCATAGATTTCTAAGCTTGGTTGAGAAGCTATTTACAAGTCAAAAAGCTGAAAATATATAGAAATATCATAAAACGTAAACCACTACTGCAAAATATACCAGCTGAAAATATATAGAAATATCATAAAATGTAAACCACTACTGCAAGATATACCAGTGGTCATGTTAGAAATGGTGGAAAACACAATATACACACACACACATGTATTTTGTATTATAATATTAAGTAGACAGACAGACATACAATACATAAACAAGGGCAAACAAGGGCAAGAATAAACAATGGTAGAAAGAGACAAGTACATATGCAGAGGAACAACAAAGGACATTTTGAAGGTGGTTTTGTATATTTGAGTCCAGAAGTCATTATTGGTGCTAATGTTGAGATTTCTTTCCCATTTATTTATTGGAAGAGGTATGGTGGAGTCAGTGGAACGTAAAAGGTTTGTTTGAGTTTGCAATTTTATTGATTTTGTCTAATAGTAGTGGTGGCTGAAGGTCTATTTGGATGTCTTGGTTCTTGCCTTTATTGCATGCTTTAATTGGGTGTATTGTAAGTATTGCTCTTTCCCAATATTGTACTTTTGGATGATCTGTTGGAAAGTAAGTGATGTATTATTTTCGAAGACATGATGCAGATGTGTTATGCCATTTTCTTTCCATTTGGTGCCTGTCATAGGTGATTTGATCTGAGTTGGGTCAGAGTTGTGGCAATTGCAGTGTTTTTGGAGCAGCTGTGTTTTTTAACAGGGTCGCTAAGGAGGGCTTGGTCTGTGATTGCTAGTTCTTGGCATTCAGTTTGTTCTATGTCCAGCCATGAGTGGTGATGGTGGGTTTCGTTAGTCTATTTGGTAAGATATTGCAGTTGATTGGCTAGGTAGTAGAACTGGAAGTTGGGTGCTTCTATCCCATGTTGAGTTTTGGTTTTTGTAGTGTAGTCAGTTTCAGTCTAGGTTTCTTGTTTTTCCAATACAACTTCGTTACGAGAGTGTCTAGTGTGTTGAACCATTTGGCAGTGGGTTGGACTGGGATCATTGTGAATAGGTAATTGATTTTTGGTAATATCATCTTTACAGTAGGGATTTGGCCAGTATGGTAACATCATCCAACGGTTTGAGTCATCTTCTATTGTTTTTAATAGTAAACACAATGTACACTGTGGAAGAAGTACACGATAAATAAACAAACTACTGAGGTGAACTAAATTAGTTCACTTTCTGCCAACAATTAAAGAGTCAGCGAGATGTGAATTTTTTTTCATCTCACTCACCAATGAAGAACCTTCCGAGGACATGACTTCTGCCAACTTTTGAAAAACAGACGCTTACTGGGGAAAAAAACGTTTTCTGTTGATGGAACTTGATAGTGGAAACAAATTGATGAATGCAATTAAAACAGTTAACAATAAAAACACACCTGCAGTTCTCCTGATTATGCATGCATGTACACATTATGCTTTGAAATTCATTTAAATACCTGCTCAGTCTTCTGAACAATGTCTTTCCCTGTAGGGTTCAGACGATTGTGGATTGTGAAATTGATATTTCCGTCGTACCATATGTCCATGATTCTTCATTTTAGGCGCTTGGGAGCACTTCTATAACAGTTGGCTTTGTGTGTTTGTTGGTTGGTTGGTTCATTCATGCGTACCACTTTCTGCAATGCGCAGTGCTTAGGAGAATTATGGTATGCCCTCTTTAGGCTGTGCAGAGCTCAGGGAAATACAGTGTATGCTCATACACCAGACAGTACATTAGAAGTCATAAAAGCATGAGCAACTGAGGTTGGGATATTCACATACCAGGAAGTGACTTGTGGTTTTGTAATTGTAGTGGTCAAGTCAACACATGAATTATATATATATATATATTTAAACCAGGTACCAGTGTCTGACAACAATACGGAAAGGATCCCTACAGGGATAGACCTTGGTTTAACCAGAAACAGAAGTCTCGCTCAAGGAGAAGTCTTGCTCTGAAATCTCACGAGAGGTGAGTTGTTGCAGGAAGAGGTTAAACAAAGGTTTCTGGTTAAACAAAGGTCTATCTCTGTGGGGATCCTTTCCATAATATTGTCAGACACTTCAAATAACAATATGAGGCTGTCAGTGGCAAAACCAAGCACTTTTAGTGGATGTACTTTGATCGGGCGCAGTGGCCCTAAAGGATTACGTTGCAGCCATTGCAGCCCATTTCGCGACTGCAGGCTGAGGTGATCTACTGGACCAATTCAAAAAATGTTTGTACCTATTAGTCATTTAGACCCCAAAATATGTAATAAAATAGGGCCCAGGTTTAAAAATACTGGAATTATCCTTTAAGAGCAAGATGATTAAATGCTTGTTGTTTGTTACACTCTAGTTAATCTCTTTCGTGAGGCTTTAGGTGAGAGCCCTTCCAAGCACACACTACACTGTTTCTTTGGTTGACAGTCCTCCAACTAGGCTAAGGTTTCTGAAATCAAATTTGATTTTGAATTATAATTAGGGAGCAGAGGTATTACATCAGAGAAAAAGAGAAATTGGATTGAGAATTGATCACTTTCCATATGCATGAATTAGGAGATTAGCAGAAATCTTATGCTGAAAACTAAAACATGTGTAGCCACAAATTTGAGTTTTCTTAAGAATGAATATAGTTATTTTTAAACTAGATTTTAACATCATTTGCCATCCTGCCTACAGATTCTAACCAAAATGTTGTCCTTGAACCAGTATTGAGTGAAGCTGAAAACTCATAACACAACTGTGTCTTAATAAATTGTAGGTAAATTCACATTTTTGACCAGCTGTCAAAATTTTTGATGATGATCTGCATAGCATCGAAAGGCATGGACACTGCACCTTACTAATACCCGTTGAGATGGAAGACTACTCAAGCTAGTTCTCAGGATTTCATTGTTTGATTTGTATATGCTTGGTATTTCTATTGTAATTTATTTTCTGTTTGTGAAATAGCATTTCTGTTTGATGTTTGCTGTGTTTGTAATAAAAAAAAATCCTCTTAAATAGTTCAATTGCTTTTATTAGAGACACTTCAACATGTAACAAAAATTATAAAAAGGCAATGATAAAGTCAGACTCTCCAAACAATAGCATATTGTTATTTATAAAACAATCAGTATTCATAAAAATGTATCCATCCCTCTGGTTTGCACATGCTGGTACATCTGACAGGCCCCACTCTGTTTCATCTCTTTGTTGTAATAAGGACATCCTTAGACAAAGATGAGAAAACATTGAAACATGAAAAACATTAGACTTGCACCATTTATTTTTAGATAAAAGCTCAAATCACATGCTACTGTACAAACACACATTCTACAATCAGTTAGCTTCACAAGCTAAAATGCCCATATAGACTAAAATCATAAACCGTAAAAATGAATGGACACTGTGAAGAGACATTAAGTGATGTTGCCTGTTTGTTTTCCAATGGGGTGTGCTCAGTGGTGTAGCAAGGCACTGATTTTCACGCTTCCTGGTTGCCATTTTGCTTACCTTTGCCCACAGAGTCTGCACACAAGCTGACCGTAGCTGTAACTATGGTAACAACCAGTGGCCGCCGTAGATGAGAAACAAGAGGGCGTTACAAGTCCTTCTAGACATGAGTATCATGAGATTTCAAAAGAAAAGAACACAGGTCTGGGAGTCTATGTGTGACAAAGACAATTTAGAAAGTCAGTATGGTACATATAGTCAGGGGAGTATATAGTATATAGTCAGGGGAGAGATGGTCAACACTGAAAATGAATAGGAAAACTTATTTTTGGGCAGGACTGCATTACTATGGCCGGCAGCTTGGTTTCCGTTTTAGGAGGTCATGTGCCAAACCCTGCCCCCATGACTAAAATGCAGGCATCCACAAAGCCCTAAAAAAAGCAGTTGTTTCAGAGCATCGGAAACCAAGTATACAGATCAGAAAGATACAGATCAAAAGATTTCTGTAGCCATGCATTTGCTGGTAAGGTGTGATTAGTTTACAAGTGAGGTGCTAAATGCTAACTAGCATTGGCTATGATAGGCTAACGTTAATAAAGAAACTGCTGTCACCACATGGATTTGGTTGTTGTCTGCAGCTTTAGCAACTCTCTCTGTAGCAATCTCACCACATGGAGAGATGCTGAACACAGAAACCAACAACAGTATTTGGTGGCACCTACTGCTAGGCAACTTATCCTTATGGCATCTGCACTTGTTAGCTGCTAACGCTATGGTAACAACTTATATTGCTTATACAACAACTTATATCGGCTGTAGAAATCAGTGATTATTTGTCGCACAAGATAACATCAATGACGGAGGACTGGGATATATGCCATGTTGTTGAGGAGGCATGAAACCTCTGTATCTGTCCGGGCACTGGTATGGTCTTGCTGGCTCTCCTACATGTTTGTTGGTCTCTGCTCTTGTCACATGCAACCGAGCCAATCTATAAATCCTGGGAGAGATGTTTCCTCTAGTGGATGGCTGCAGAACAACTTGAAAACCCACCCATTTCAATATAAGTCAAGGCCAGGTTAATGTTAGGCTGATGGCAGGCTGGCAAGGGTATAGTGGAAAGGAATACACCATTGGGCCTTCTTGAGGTGTCGTGGGCCCAACTCAACAAAACTTTGGTGAAGGAAGGTACCCACTTGAAAACCCCAATGATATGCCACGTAGTGCTATTGGCTTAGAGTAGGTACAGTAGGTGGTTAATGGTGCCATCTGACAAATGACTGTAGATTTATAATGATGTGGCCTGATGTTTTTTGGGCTGTTCAGGTCATATGCTGTCACTGTAACAATGTAACAACTGTAAGAACACTGTAAGAATGTAAGAATGTAAGAATGCTGCACTAATGGGAATCAG
>CABFOQ010030968.1:0-10644 GCA_900660455.1 Gephyroberyx darwinii
AAATGTGTAAATACAAAATATGCACTTTTAAATTATGGGTTATTGTTTCCATTTAGGCTGTAATATTACAAAATGGGATTGAATCCTTTCTGAAGGCACTGTAAAAAACAGAAACAAAGTACTACTACTTTAGATAGATAGATAGATAGATAGATAGATAGATAGATAGATAGATAGACAGATGGATAGATAGATAGATAGATAGATAGATAGATAGATAGATAGATAGATAGATAGATAGATAGATAGATAGATAGATAGATAGATAGATAGATACTTGATCTATCTATCTATCTATCTAAAGTAGTTTTCTGCAAGCCCAGAAAATGGTCCTATTATTACATATTAATAACGTTATGCAATGTCCTGGGACTATAAGCATGAAGAGTTACACAGAGAGAGATGAGGGAGATAGACCTTATGTTAGGTTAATGCTTGTCAAACCCCATTTGAGTGACATCAATTCAACTCTTGTACAACAATCTTCCAAAACCATCCCTTGCCATCAGTTGTCTGTGTGTGTCTTTTTGTGTGTGTGTGTGTGTGTCCATTTGTATTTGTGCATGTGTTTGAGAGAGACACAGCAATGAGCTTTGAGTGCATGGTTTATTTATGGCTGTGAAATGGCTCCATAAAGTTTGTGATTCTCCATCGATGTTTGATGGAGTGGGCACAAATTGAAATATCAACATGAGGGCCAGTCGCTACAAAATAGCCCTCTGCTTCCCTGCTTGAAAAAGTAAATTTGTTTTTGAGAGTTGTGTGTGTGTGTGTGTGTGTGTAAGGGAGAGAGAGAGAAAGAGAGAGAGAGAGAGAACCCACACACAATCTTCAGACAATCCACCAAAGAGGCAATTACAAGATTACTGCTGTAATAGTCACTGGGTGGCATGCAGGTCTTCCCATTGGGATACCTTTGCACATGGCTGGGCCTGGCTGCAATAGCTTTCCATAACCTGTGTTGCCTGGGGTCTATATAATTAGTTTAGTTACTCAAAGGCTTTCCGGGGCCGCTATTGTTCAGCCTAATGGATATAATCCTTGTATTGCATTCACTATTAAGATAGTGTTTATGATCTCTGATGCCTGTGTATTCAATTTAAAACCTGACAGGGTCCTGATATGACTTTAGAACATAATTGAAAGTGTGCAGGAGATAAGTCGAGTGGAAAAAAACTTTCAAAAACATTCAGGGAAATAAGACTTAATGCTTTGCCATACCTCCCAGTGATAAGATACGCTAGTGCCTCCCTTTTCAAGCAGTCACAGCATGCGTCTGCATGGCTGTGTGTGCTACCTGGGTTTGATCAAATATTTAGTGTACTCCTTTCACCTCGCTCAGCCTTTAAGCTTCAGCACAGGAAAATGTGTATTAATAAACAAGTTTAGCATGCTACACTTGTGCAGTCACACACACAGCAAGGGGAAATCTTTCTGAGATCGCTGAGCTGACCTAAATTAACACATGGCCCCGTTTCTTTTTAGTGGGTGTGTATGTTGTCTAGTTATCCCCTGTCCTCCTAAACACCTCCTACACACTGGGCCCATAGGCATTAGAGCATCAGGAGGCATACATACTCTTGTAGTGATCCATCCTAGTCTCACCTCTTACCCTCTTCATTATGTTGGCTCATCATCTAGTTTTATCTACCCTTGCAAGGCCAGACATCCCACAGCCCAGCCAATATTTCCCTGTAGGCCCCACACGGGTTAGTGATGGGCTGGTACTTACATCCCAAATGGGGCCCATATTAATTTGTCCATGGGCTCCATATTAGCCCCGTGTGTGTCTTCCCTGTCACTCTGTCACTAATGGGGCCAAGGCGGGCTATTAGTGGGACCCAGGTTAGCAATCATCATCTAAATAGGGCCCATGTGGGACCCAGGCATAGACCGGAGCTGGGTTTGAATGGGTAGACACACACAACCAAGCAGAAAGCCCATGACCAGATGAAACCCATATAACCCAGGTAAAACCACATGAACGTGTTGGCTGGGAGTAAAAATTGTGTATGTTTGTGTGTTCGCTTTCTAGATTGCATGCATGACTAGTACATAACAAGCATACAGTGAAGCTTATGTGTCCCATGCAGTGGATCTATAGACTCCAGTACAGTAGATTTGTATCCACGTGGACTCGGTTATGTGAAGGAGCTTCTGTGTTCATTTTTATGAATGGCTGTGCTATGTGGTTCTGTCTGTTTGCCAGTGCGTCTGCCTATATTAATATTTCAGAAGGCTAATAACATCGCTGTCATGATTTTCTCTGACACTAAGATCTGCTATAACTCACCTAAGTTATTTCCCTCCCTCCCCTTTGCATTCCTCTCCATCCTTGTCTACTTCCATCTTGTCATAATGTCTTTCGTCTGCTCTCAGCACAATTTGATTGTCACTCTTTCTGTCTCTGACTCTCTGCCTTTCCCACTTTCTCTGTCTCTCCCCAGTCATTTGTCCATGCCTGCTGCCCTCCATTCTCTCTCTCTCTCTGTCTCTCGGTGTCTGGGTCTTTCCAATCATCCATGCCGTTCTCCTTCATTTTTCTCAATCTCTGCTCATCTCTCGGTTCACTTCTTTCCCTCTGCTCTCTACCCCTTTCTGCCCACCTTCTGTCCTCATCTTCTTCACCTGATAACAAGCAGGGTAGTGCCATGCTACGCTCCTCTACCTCCCATCTCCACCACACATGGAGAATGGGCCTTTAATATAGAGAAATACACACCTGGGAGTATGGGAGTTGAAGACACACAGGAACACATACACACACACACACACACACACACACACACACACATACATTTGCAATACACACTTTTGCATATACACACACATTCACACATGTACGCACAAACATACACTGCACTTCCAAATGTTTGATTCATCCATTTTTACAATGAGTCATCAGCCTGATGAGTGGCTACCACCCGCAATGAAGTAATGAAATATAAGGCAACCTCTCCCCCACTGGCTGGGGATAAGGCCCGCTGCACAAGCTTCACTTTCAATAGGAGTGCTGAAACAGCAAGACATGGATATGAATAATGCCATAATTCAAGTGCAGGCTAATAATTCTGCCAGCTTGCCAGTTGTAGATCCCTGTAAAAGGTCTTGCAGAGAACAAATCTGCACGGTCGTCCAAGTGATACTCTAATGATACTCCAATAAAAATCAAGTGGGAATCAAACAAACAAGCGAGCAACCAACAAAACACCTAAGCAAGCGTCTGTAATGTCAGAAAGGGGTTAGGGTGTTTTAACAAGAGGAGTGTTTAGTGATCAATAATGTTCTAGGCTATAATATTATAGACCATTTTAATGTTTGAGAATGATGTTTCTTTATAACTAATAACAAAACTCAGTAACAATAATATCAAAACATATAGGCCTTATATGTATTATGTAGCTTATATTCAGTAAATAAATTAAACATACAAGGAAACCAGAAGATTATCCTCAGTGCCCTTCCTTCCTGTTGAGCTAATGTGTGTAATGCCGTGGCTGTCTCAGTCACTGATCTCTGTGACAATTGGAAGAATAGCATTCCATCCCTGCAATGCATATTGAAGCTGTTACCACAGCTTGAGACACACTGAGACATGTTGAAGCTATTCCTGCGTCTGGTAGCCCACAGTCCTATTAAGTAACTGTTGATTTTCCCATTAGTATGGCAGGTACCAACAGAAGACAATGAAATGCAGCGTGATACATGATTTATCAATGTTCAAAACACAGCTCTGATTTTCAGAATGACTGCTTTCATTTTACACCAACATCATTAAACAAAAAAATTCAAATAATTAAACTTAGTTTTCAAAATATTAATATATAAAATAATAATAAAATAGTATTTGACATGTCATATCTTACCAGTTGTGTTTAGGTAAAATGAAGCTAGAAATATTAGGATTAGTGTTGTTGCCATGAATCTGGCTCTGAGCTCATGAGATGTGCAATGGATATTGGCATGAGAGCTAATGTCATTAAAAACAGTCTGCTTAGCAACAGGGGTTAAGAGACACGAGAGGGTAACTGTTTACCCTTAACACAGTGCTACCTGAAAAGGATGAATTCTCAACATTATCAATGGAGCCTCATTATCAAAGGCAGCAGAAAGCCACCCACACTGTTACCTTGAAGATGATTTGCCCGTGGTGGAGAGAGCAAAAGGCACTGCCGATGACTAATTAAAAACAGATTTATCATTCGTTATGCCTAATTTATGACTAATTGTTCCCGCTCCTTCTAAAGGAAAAGCAGTGAGGAAAAACATGTGGTGAGATGATGAGACTTGACAAATGTGACCTCATTAAGAAATTGAGTTCAACGTTTGAAAAGTGTTTGTGTAGCGAAGACATCGTAAACAGTCTCATGCTTGGGTTGACCACGTCCTGGGGATTAGTTCATCTACTTTGGGATTACACTTCAATAAAAACAACAGAATCATCCTGTTTGTATTCTTCCAAGGGTCAGTTCTGCTAACACAGTCTCATCAAATGTTTGCGAATTGAGCACAAGCCTCGAGACACAAATTATGGGTTGTGAACATGAATTATGTGAACATTACGTTCCTCTGCTACAAATTGGGTTATGTGACAATAGCATGAATTGCACAGTTTTTTAGTCATGTGAAAACGTTAGCTAAAGGTTTAGGTAATATAAGTAATAAATAAATTAAGAGATGGAATTCTATGTGAGGATCAATAGCGAGTCTCGTTACAGTACCTCAGAAGATCAGGGGCAAAGTGGGGACAGGAGAAAACCTAAACATTGGTGAAACAACCTGAATGTGTAGTGAAGAAGAACTGGTTTGAGTAACAAACAAATATTATTAACTTTTCATTTTTTATTTTAATAAATGTTAAATACATTCATGTTTTAAAGAAACTTGAGATCCATTTACATTTATTTAGGTACCGGTACTAGTTTGTGACACATACTTATTTTGAGATAGTACCACTTTAGAGTTAGGTTAAGGTTTTGGTCATGGTCAAATAAAAACCTTTTCTAAAAATGTAAACTTCACTCACAGTATAGAACTTCTTGAGTTGAATGAATTGAAACGGGACAGTTTGAGTTGAAGCCAAATGTCCTTATTTTTCACTATGTTATTTCAATGACAAACTACTGCCTGTTTCTAGATTTGTCTCCTCCATGTAATCCTTTCATGGTGAAATGTATTTCTCAGTTTTCGTGCACAGAGCGCAAATGTGCTCATTTCACAACATTTCAGGAGAACATGCTGGGCTGTTCACATCGTTAGCTGCTGAACTTCCTCGGGCTCTTTAAATAGGTACGGTACACAGTTCCTTCCCTAATGAGTTTTTAAAAAGTATCAACTCAACCGCTGGCAGACCCCTCGAATCATAATAGATGTCTCAAGATGTCTTGACAGCAGAGAGGCGTGGTGAGTAGGGAGACTGGCTGGACAGTTCACGCCCCAATGACAGCAAGCATCCACTCTGCTTAAATGTCATTGAGCAAGACAATGAATCCCTTCCAGCTCCAAGGGGAGCTGCTCTGTAGATGACCCTGCACTCTTAGATTGACCCCGTCCACAGGGAGGTCAAATGGAATCTCCCCACGGGGAATAATACAATATTGGGGGAAAAAAGGGCTGTGGTTTGATGAGCACACAACCAAATGTAATGGGAAGAGTGACATATTATAGTTTTACTTACATTTTCATGTTAATACTTCATAAAGATTTGACAGCATATTCATTGACCATCTTTTTCTGATTAACCACTTTTACCTTGGCAGCGGCTTCCTTTCAAATCCAGGGTTTTTGCACATTTTCTCCATGAAATCCTTTATTTCTCTAATAAATGGGTGTATCAGGAGCTGTACAACGACCCAATCACTAAAACTCATGACCTGGTGCTTGATGTGTGAAATTTTAAGATTTTTTTTATTTGCTCTCAATTGCTGGTATTTTACAGTAGATCTATACTTTGTCATTGAGTGTGTGCTGCACAAGACATTTTTCATTGACATATTGTTATATTATGGACATGGGGCTTGTGTGTGTGTGTATGTGTGTGTGTGTGTGTTTGTCTGGCTCATGCACAACCACATGTTGGTATTCACAAGGCTGCATCGCTGCTGGATAAGCATGTGGGTAGAGGATGAGAAAATGGAGGGGAAAGAGGAAGGGAGAGAGGAAGACAGGGTAGGAAGTGATGGACTGAGTGAAATGAGGCTGAATAAGCTGATCAAGAGTATACAAGAGAAAAAGGTACAGAGAAAAATAAACACTTAAAGGAAGAAAGAAATGTTGAGAATAGGGGCAAAGGCAATAGTATAGAAATTAGGGACAGGTCAAGAGGAAAGAACGAACCTGAACAACATCAGAATAGCTGAGAACGTATAGAAGTGCATAATGGAAGTGGGAGGAGGTGGAGGAGGGAGAGAGTGGAGAGGAGAACAAAGCAAAGGGAATGAAGGAGCAGCAGAGAGGTTCCTCTGGGGTGTAATTAAGCTCTGAATCCTGTTTGCCATTGACCACGAGAACTTAAGAGAGATAAGAGGTAAAGTACAAAAAAGTGTGAGAAGGGAAAGAACACAAGGGGCGGGAAGCCCTCAGAGAGCGGGTAAAAGGTAAACAAAGAAAAAGGGAACATGTGAGGAGGATGAACCAGTGAGGAAATGGTACTGTGGCAAAATAGAGAAAGTCAGTAAAATGATGTATCTGTGAGAAGTAAAAGCTAAAGCATAGAAAACAGCAGAGTGAGAGAAAAAGGAGTTGGGAATAGGAGAGTGTATGTGAACTGAATAAAATAAATGGGAGAGAAAGAGAAAGGTGGGTAGAGAAAGAGAAAGGACTATGGAACAGGTGCCTGAAAGGGCATGAAAAACAAAAACATGAAAAAATTAGTAGTAAGGGTAAGAGAGACAGCAAGACAGACAGACAAAAAGGAAGAGTGAGAGGCATTGTTCTTTCATCATAGGTGTGTTTCTGCTCAGGGGACGGGCTGTCATGGCATGCTGTCTGTGACAGCCCCTGTGACAGTCTGTGTCATCACATCAAGCCCTTTCTAACCTTCATTGCACATGTACAACAGCACATACACGTATTCATGCGCACAGATATTTTGTCTTCTATTTCATAACCCTCTCTCATCTAACTATATTTCATTGTTCATGTGGCCTACACAAGATGGCTCCCACCTAGGTGTAACTTTATTTGTATGGCACTTAATAAAAACAGAGTAACAAAGTCCTTCACAGGAGTAAAAATATTATAATAATAAAATATTAAGTGCAAAATAAATACAAAAATAAATACAATACTTTTTGCATTTAATTGTAAAAGTTTTGAGACATTCAGTTTTCTAATATCCCTGAGGTATTCTTGGATAATGTCTAATTGCTTGATGTTGCCTGGGTTAATGGAGAGATACAGTTGGGGGTCATCTGCATAACTGGAAACTATGATGTGCGTATATGCCCCAGGGGTAGAATTGGGCCTGGGACGGATCCCTGGGGTACTCCACATGTCATGAGTGTGCTAGATGACCTGGATTCACCAATAGCTAAAGTGTTAAAAGTCCTGTCTCGCAGGTAAGAGTAAAACAATAGAACCAGAGATGCCCGGCCATTGTTTAAGATGTTAAATTAAATCATCAGCATCCTCTCATCAGCAGCTACAGTACTGTTACTTACTTCAAGAAGCACAGTCTCTCTGCTATAATAAGCTCTAAAACCAGAATAGAAACTTCTCAAAGAGTCCATTCTCATCCACAAAAGCAGTTTGTCAGCTACTATTTTTTCTAAGGCCAGATAAGGAAGCAGAAAGCCCTGCAGCCTTCATATCAAGTAGTTTCAACACTTGTCAATATGTAAAATCCCAATGGAGAGGGACGGAGGGAGAGAAGGAGAGGAAACGAGAAAGGGAGTCTGTATTAATCAGGTTTACATAACTCAACATAACATATAAATGTACAAAATGGCATGCCTTTGAAAGTGAACTTCACAGGATTTGCTGACTCCCATTGGGTTGTGTACATCTGCTCACTAACATGCAACATATGATCTGATTACATATGATGTGTGACCTACGCAACACATACCAAAGGGCCAACAAGAGCTGTAAATTTGTTGTACTGCATTTTATCTGAGAGTTGGCTACAGAAGGAAAGTACATCAACATACAGTATACTGTATGTATTCTGTATGTCCCAATCAACCAATAATTTAAATTTTATAAAACAGAATTCCTAGTGTTGTCAAAGAAAAATTAAATGTGATATGATGTCTGTTTGTGCGGCACTTTCACTCAAACCCCCAAGAGCATAACTGATGATGACATCAATTCAAAGGGATGAATTGAAGCATAAAGATGATTTGAAAGTCACTGTAATTGACGCTGACAGTCCAGAGGATGACTGTGGGTTGAGTGCTGCTTCCCATCCAAAAGGAGGTTTGGTGCCGCAAGGGGTTGGCTGCATCGGCTCGCCGCTGATGCTGTGCTCCCCGGGGGCTTGTGGTGAGTCAGGTTCCCTGTCGCAATGCATTCATTACAACACAGACATGCTCCGGGGAGTCCATGACTGATCCCCCCTCCTCTGCAGGGTGCAGTTTGTCTTTCTGGGTGATGTTTGTGTGTATGTATGTGCATGTATTTGGGGATGGTTCACATGGTTAAACCCGCGGTGAGAACACAACATCATCTTATTTCCATTTTTATCCAATTTGTTTCCTCAAGAGAACTACACATAGTCATGTTGGTGTCAGCTCTAAGCTATCCATTTGTCAATTCACACACCATAACCTGTTAGAGCTACCTTGAGCTAACACTACTGACCTGATCCCACATGGCATATGAAGTGTCACCAGCGTAGCCGATACATGCACACAAGAAGTGTGCCAGGTGTTTGGGTCTTCGTCATCTGACTCTTGCAGTGCAGCTCAACTCAAGCCTACTGATGGGTGGTCAGACCACAATCTCATGCTTCTCTCGCCATTTGAAACTCCCTCATGATCTAGTCAGCCATTTGCCTACCCTGTCATTTCCCATAGAGAGCTACGAGATTCCCATGTTCAGGAGGACAATGAGGGGGACAAAGACCAAATGCATAGAGGTCAGAAGGAACGAGATGAGGCAGATAGAGAGTCTCTCAGTAGGGCACCTACTGCAAAGAATTTCTTGAGGTCATATCCAGAGAAGTCACCAAGCTAGACCTGTCATGGCTGGACCCCCTTCTTGCTTCATGAAACTAACAGAAAAAGAATAGTACCGGGGACAATAAAGTTGCCAAAAGGAAAACTGTTCTGTCAAGTTTGTCAAACAACAATTACCATGAAAAGTCAGCCCTGGAATCTCGTCTCGGGCGCCTATTGGACCAGGGCCGGCCCTGGTCATACACCACTTCAAATAACAATTGTGAAAAACTGCATGTTACTGGGCCAGTGTAGTTTAGAAAAATCTGTGCAGCCAGTTAAGTGCTAGTACGATCTTTGATTGCTTGGTAATTTAGAAATGCCGCCTCAATCCCACTGATATATATAAAGAAATAGATACCTCTGATACTTCCTAAACCACATCTTGAAGCCAGTTTTTGTTACTACTTCCATATTCTCACAGTCATTTTGCTCCTGCCATATTGGTGGCATTTTGGGTATGAGTACCAAGAGTCTGTAAGTCAGCTCCTCCTGTCAGATGTAATGTAACACTAGCATCAAGCCTGCAGTCTGCTCTGCCAGTCAGAAGTACTGTAATGTATTAATGCGAAAATCAATCCTGGCTCAGCTGGCTTGGTCCAAGACGGCAACATGACAGCAAAAACAAATGAGTTATGGTCTACTGCCCGATTTTGAAGCATTGTTATTGACCTGCCTAGACAGTAACTCTGGTGCTCATCCTCATACTCTCAAACTTGTGTCAAGTGCTCCAAATCCTCCAACCTGTGGGGGGACTTCCACATGTGTGACTGTATGGAACAACTTGGTTAGTGAGTCAATGAGTTAGCGGTGCAGTTGCTGAATTGTTGAATTACCTACTTGCACTTATATGTCCAATAATGTACGAGGCATGTTTCACGAGTCTTAGCTATTTGAAAGAGCAAGGGCAGGTAAGGATATATATGATCCCTGCTTTTAGACTGCAGGCTATTGGGGACTTGTGTTTATATGGTGGTGGTATAGTCTTTGAGGTTCTTTGTTTGTCATGTTAGGGGAGGGGAGGTGTAGGGTAAATTTTGGCGATGAAATTCTAATTTTTACATTTGTATTACTAGTTTTTGCTTTGCTGCTGACTTTCCAAAGCTAATTGATTTCTGCATGAAATTCTGGTGTGGATTTTCATGCCAGAACAGTTGTATTAACTGTAACATTCATAAAAAATGACAGGATTTTCACTAAGCTTGGCAGTACTCACCCAAATTCCCAAGCCTGTTATATCCATGAGCAGAGGAAGAGAAAAAGACACCAGTGTTCTCATATACTCCTACCACCCCCTCAACCCCCACCCTGTTCTTATTCTTTTAGCGCAACCACTCAAGCAGCAAATTGTCTCTCAAGAAATGCTTATCTTAAGATAAGCAAAAGAGGGCAAGAGTGGAGGGAGACAGAGGGAAAGAGGGGGGGAGAAATGACAGAGTTGGTGAGTGGGGAGAGGTGGGTAAAAGGGTCTGAAATGGAGAAGGAG
>CABFOQ010030968.1:14453-33602 GCA_900660455.1 Gephyroberyx darwinii
ATCCTACCCTGGCAGAAACCAGAGAACAACACACACTACAGGTAACACACACACACAGCACACACACACACACACACACACACACACACACACACACACACTATGTACCATTACAAAAGCTAACCCATGTGGCATTAATGGTATCAGATGGAAAACGGTGCAGCAAATGAGCACAGAGGAGATGGCATTGGCCTGCCGCGGGTATGTTGGTTTACTTTATTGCACACATAAAAAATGCATAACAGAACAATGATGAGAAAAAGTAGAAAGAAAAGGGTAATAAACTGTAAATCAAAAAGTTAAGTATATGAGGGAGAAGAAGAAAGGTTATGAAAATAGTTTGCACTGCATAGCCATACAGTGTAATATGAAAGGATAATAACACTTGTATTACACTTGTGTTGTATAATACTTACTGTTTCTGAAATGCAAAATGTTTTTTGTGTTTCTTTGCATTTGCAATAACAGTAAGTATTTTTTATTGAAGGCACCTCAGTCCAATATACTGGCTGAGTAAATGGGTTTAATGTTCTATACATGAAATATTGCTGTTGGTAAGAGCTTTATTGTTATTGTCTGGTAGAATTACTGTAGCCTCACTGAAGTAAAGTGTGAAGAAAGGGCAAAGAAAGTTGTGAGCTTATTTATAAAATTGCGGAACAACAGAATATTGCATGGTGTTACATATGTCAGTAGCATGTCAGTGAAATTCAGTGCATGTGTGTGTGCATACGTGTGGATGTGTTTGTATGTGCAAGTGTATGTGTGTATGTCTTTTTGTTGTGACCTAGTTGGAGCGTCAGATGGCCGGGATTTACTGCACCAGGACAGTTCATATAGGGAAGTTAGCAATGACAGAAAAAATACTAAGTTAAGAGTCAAATAGTTATTTCCTCATGAGGCAGAACCTTCCCAGCTGGTATTCAAAGCATGTTAAATCAAGTGCTGAGAATGATTTACTCTTACTGGTTTCTGTTGGGGTGGAGGGGGCAGTTTGTGTGTGTGTGCATGTGTGTGTGTGCGCGCATCACATCAGTACAAAGGCACAAGTATGACTGCTTATGGCCCAAAAGGCTTCAGAGATTAGCAGAAAATAAAATGTGCAACAGCTGCTGAAGTGGTACTATTCTCTTTTATGAACAGCCTACTGCAGGGATTTTATAACTGACCCGTGTGACAAAAACCTTGAGGTAGCTTGAGGTACCTGTGATGCCAATTACCTCTCAAATAATGTAATAATTGCTCCTGGTTCCCTGTTGGCAAAGAGACAATCCATTATTTCCTGCTTGTGGCTGAAATTCCCTTTAATTTGTATTGTAGTATCATGGCAAGACCATTGACTATGCCCAAGGCTTTGACATGCAATGTGTTGAAGTGAACCAATATCACCAGTTGGGGCCCTTCTGTGCATCACAGCGGTTGTGTTGTAGTGTAGTGCTAGGGAACACTTTATACGTGCTAAGCTGTGTTGTGTTCTAGGAGAGCCTGTATGGAGATTTCATTTGCTAAAGGCCTCATATGTAAAATCTTGTGCTTCCCTTTGCTAATATCTTCTGTGTGCATTACAGCGACTGGGACATCTGCTACTGGCTGAACGTGTACATTTCAAGCAAAGCTCCTAGGGGCCGTACAGTGGATTGTATTATGTGTGCATGCTTGCAGGCCTGGATCGGTTAGCGGTTGAGCCATGCTCGAGTTAGCTTTAGCATGGCTGGGCCCCAGTGTGTGCATGTGTGCCTACTTATGTTTGTTTATTTATTTATGTATGTGTACGTGCATGTAAGAGTGTGTGTATGTGTGTGTTTTATGATACTCCATGGCTATAATAGAGCTGCTGTGCTGGCATTGATATATGAGTGTGACTGCAGTTATTTGGCCTGCGGAATCCGATGGATCACCAGAGCACAATAATGGCAGTGAAGCCAGGGGGTGGACAGTTCTCAAACGGCACACAAAACATACACACACCCACACACAGACACACACAGAAAACATGCACAAACATATTCCCCTATCTTCTATCGGTTCCTTTTCTGATCTTCAGTCACACACCACACGCAGACACACACATTAACTTCTCCACGCCGTTCTCTCCTCACAATCTCGTCTCTGATCCTGATCTTGCACAGACACACACACAGATCTACACAAATGCACTCAACTGCATTAAAGATAGCGAAGAAGACAGCATGCACTTGCATAATCAACTGGGCTATGAACAAAACACATATGTCTAAAAACACATTCATCATTTATTTACGCCATTTATATTTAAGCACAATGAATAAAACATGTGGCAGAATCCCAAATGCGTACACATTAAAATTGCAGAGGACTTCCAACAGGTTTTTAATGAGTCTGATTGGTTGAAAGGTCCAAGCGTGTGTCTTTCATTTGTGACATGTTATTAGCACACCTCTATTTCCTAACAGACCACGTCTCTTTCGCTTTCGGCTGCACAGTTATTATCTTAGCTGAATTTCACAGTTATTATCTTAGCTGAATTTCACAGTTATTATCTTAGCTGTATTGGTGCCGACAGCATCAGAACTCTACTGTGATTATCAGGCGTAATTACAATAAAACAACATGACAATTATCTGCAAGAATGTGCAGCGCTATATCATTAAAGCCACAATCCTTGCTCGGTGTATATAGGACAAATGAAGTGCCACAGCTGTAAAGAGCAATGTGATGGGTGACTGGGTTTAGGAAATGGGGTGCCAGTGTTATAACTAAGGTTACACTGGGTGTCTGTCTGCGGTGGTATATTTACTTTTCAATTCAAATTCAAAGCTGGATATCTGACTATGTGCATCATAAACAGTGAACAGTTCCACAATTACCTGAAACGCCTACCTGGACTATCGGCGCTACGCTAGACATACGTTCATGTCTTTACACCAGTGGCGTGGGTGGGTGGGGATAGTTGCCTGCCCAATCAGGATACCGTAGCTACCTGTGTGTACGTGTAGATGTCTGCCTTAAACAATAGCCTGATCCCAGGTTCAATAACAGAATTGACAAATACACTTGAGAATGGGTCTCCTAGCTTGCCAAGACCCTAAGGAAAGTTTCCGGCGTCCTAATTTGATCACAATATTACCTAAACAATGTAGGTAATATGTTTAAAACTACCATGGCTGGAAGTCCACAACCACCAGAATGTTTCTAGTGGTCATTCTGAGCTTTGCATCACTCCAGCCGACGCTTGGCATTGCACATGGTGATTTTAGACTTGTGTGTGGCTGCTCAGCCATAGAAATCCATTTCACGAAGCTCCAGACGAACAGTTCTTGTGCTGACGTTGCTTCCAGAGGCAGTCTGGAACTCGGTGAGTGCTGCAAACCGAGGACACGCTACACCCTGCAATCCCATTCTGTGAGCTTGTGTGGCCTACAACTTTGCGGCTGAGGCGTTTCCACTTCACAATAACAGCATTTACAGTTTACCAGGGCAGCTCTAGCAGGGCAGAAATTTGACAAACTGACTTGTTGGAAAGGTGGCATTCCATGACAGTGCCACGTTGAAACTCACTGAGCTCTTCAGTGCGGTCCATTCTACTGCCAGTGTTCGTCTACGGAGATTGAATGGCTGTGTGCTTGATTTTACACACCTGTCAGCAGTGGGTATGCCTGAAATAGCTGAATCCACTAATTTGAAGGGGTGTTACATTGGGTTAAAGAAAACTAATAAGAACATGGCAATAAGCAACTACTCTAAAACGGGAGGAAATTGTACCATCATGCCATGGCAAAATATTAACCAAGAAGAAAGCACATTAATGGGGAAATGTAGAAACACTGGTTGAAATGTGTATTCTTATGAAATATGTATCACGTGTTACCTTTAATATAAGATATCACAGGGAGTAAAAAATGTCTCCATATCAAAGTAAAGTCCATAAAAAGTGCATGCTCAAATTCAAAGTCTAGGATTTGTCTAGATATTTTTTGTGCCTATGAATTTGTTGTTTCATTTTGCTAAAAATAAAATGAAACCTAGGCCAGGGATTCTTTTAAATACCCCATCTCCTCTGGTTTTTCAGACACTTTATATCTCAGTGGGCCTCCAGGCTGGTGAGAATGAAAATACTGGCAGCACAAATCACAGTTCCTCCAATGAGAAACCTTTCTGTACAGGAAAGTATTATCCATTGTACTGTAAAAATGTAAACACCTTGAGCGATACAGCTAATTTTGCAGAAACCTTAATAGAATGTAATACACAAAACAAAACAAAACAACAAAAAAAATCAGGGGCCTAAAACTTGTTTTTTGTATCTCAATTACCAGAGGTAACTGGAGCGGGAAAGATTACATTAATGGTATTAGGGCTTCATGAGCAGTTTGGCTGGCATGGACAACTGTTTCTGCTTGTTCTGCTTTAATGGTTGGCAAATGCCAACTAATGTCAGCCTGTAGGGAGATGGATCTTTAAAACTGCTCTTTAGGAATGGTGCCAAGAACCAGCTCCCACTGTCAGTCAGCTGCACCTTGGAAAGAGGGATGGGTGGAGGCCGTGAAGGGGAGAGAGAGGGTAAGAGAAAATGTGCAGAAGTCATTTGAAGTTAGATGTCAAAAACTTCCATATGGCCTTGTTTAAAAACAAGTGGCAGAGGAAAAATCTGCAGAAAGACACAGGGTAAGACAGAGAGACAGAAAGGACAAGCGAGAGCAAAGATGAATGTAATTGAAAGCAAAGAAAGGTAGAGGCCTGGGAGACTTTGGAACAACAAGAGAAATGGAGAGATAATCAGGGTGAAAAACACACTTGTTTAAACTAGCAAGAGACAATGAAAGAGCAAGAGAGAGGTGGGGTTGTTGAAGATTTTCAGGTAGGCGTAATGGATGGATGGGGAGAGACAAACAGAGAGCATGGAGAGCATGTTTTGCTTAACAACCAAACTTACAAGAAGAAGCCATGCGGGGAGAGAAGAGAAAGGATTAGGTGATGGGGGAAGTTTAAAAAGGGGAGGGAGAGTGGGAGAGACATTTTTAAATGAGCGTTAATGGTTTTAGAACTGCGCGGGTGATTCCTGACATGCTTTTAATGCGGGAGCTGGGATGACACATAATATTCAGAGTAATTACATGGTGCCATGGAAGGCTGTTAAAACTCTTGCAGGAGGAACTAACTCTGCCATACTTGCCTGTCTGACAGAGAGAGCATAGGGGCCAGACGGAGGTCTATGCACACACACACACACACACACACACAAGCACACACATACCATATATACACATTTGCTCATGTTCACGTAAATACCCATAGGCACATTATTAACGTACACTGATGTTGATGCTATGATGATGATGATGATTCTTAAGATGTAATGTAATGGAAGATTTCCCCATGTCAACGTGTCTTAAGACATCCTAAGGCTGAATTTAAAGACAGTTTGTTGTTTTAAGAGACTAAATTCTATGTCTAATACGTAAGATCACATTCTGCAGTGTCTTGAATACACTGCAGAATATGTCATTTCCTTTGGGAAAAGACACATCCTTCTGGTTTTGAGACCCAAAGTCTCAGTTCTGGTCCAGTTCTGCTGTCATGCTGTATTGTTATTATTCAAGCATGTCAACGTCAATAAAGAATGTATGATGCATGGTTCAGTTTTGGTGTGATGGCGTGTAAATGGAGAGAGTGCTGTGCAGTGAGCTCCCTGTAGGTGAAGCTACTCTTTAATTCATGTTGTGTACATATAAATGTCAATAATCAAATTTGACATTTAAATAATTCAATATTTCCACTATTTCTAGTGCATCACCTGACAAGCTGACCTCTATCAGCTTGCTCTCTGTGGGGACTGGCATTAAGGTCTGGTACGTAGATGGTCCCCCTCTCCTGGCTGATACTTCCAGCTCTTCACCTTACATCATTGAACCTCTTCGTACACCGGGCAGCCGTTCTCAGTGGACCAGAGGAAAAGGCATTGGCAATCTGTGTTACCTCTTCCCAAGTCAGTTTTAATATTATTATGTGGGTGTGTGATAATATCTTGTAATGAATGTGAGGTTATAACTAACTGATCTCAAATTGATATCAACATCATCATTTACTTGCTATATCACCAAACTGCAGTGGGAAGTGCACACACAGAGCAAACAAATGCATGCATGTGAACAGACACAAGCAAACATGGGGCACATGCACACATACACACACATACACACACACACATATATATACACATACACACAATAAGGTCAAATGGATTTTCTTTGAACTGACACCCTTAGAAATTTTGTTTAAGCCCCGAGCCAGTACTTGTTTTCACGGGTTTGTTGTGTAACCATAATTGCACTCAACAGTTATTTTTCATGCGCAGACACCTCCATTGTGAAATGTAAGTCCATGCATTGAAAATGTCAGCATTTTACAAACATAAAGGCACCAGCAAAACCAAAGCAATGTGTTATTCTCCTTTGATGGAAGTCTCTGTTGCAAATTACACAGCCAATTAAACTTGGGCATTGTGTGAAAAGAATATAAAAAAAAGGAAAGAGCTGTTTCTCCAATGCATTTAAAGCGTCCTCTCCCACTTTGAAGCAAGTACTAAGAGGACAATTTGAATGTTGCAGAGTTGCGCACTTTTTTTTAGACATGCTTCTCCCAACCTCCATCTCGCCAACCTCTGAAAACCATTTAAGACGCAAAACACAAAAACATCCCAGGGAAAGAGCGATGGAGACAATGAATTTTTAATAGGTCTTTTTCTGAATTTGCTTTTTTCTTCATTTCCCCCCTCCCACATGCCCACCATGCCTTGTTTACACCCACAATGCATAAAAGTTTCAAAGGTAGAGGGAAGGTGATTACAGAGGGGTTTTTGAGTTGGGAGAGCTAGTTTCTGCTCTTTAAAGTTAGTCTGGGAGAAGCAGGTTATTCCAAAAGTGTAGAACCGGGGAATTTTCATTCAGTGCCAGTTTAGCTTAAAGTTGAAGGGAAGGTTTTCTTTAGTGTTGTGGCACAGAGGGTGTCTAAAAGAATAGGCTAATTGACACTTTGGTGCAAAAGGCTGGTTTTTCTGGGTGCTCAGAGCACACCAGTATGATTTGGCACCAAATTCAGTCAGCTAGGTGCGAGAAAAGAGATATTTTTGGATCTGGCAAATGCCTTTGGGCCAGTACCACATAGTCTGTTGTGGGAGGCTTTTGATTTCTTTAGTGCCAGATAGTATAAAGAGGTTAGTCAAAGCTTACTTTCTAGATCTTCAATTCTGTTTGGCAGCATCTGGAGATCATTATGGTAGGTAGATGTACAATTTCCCCGTTAGCTCACCACAGGCAAAACAGGGGCAGTGGGTGAATGGGAAAGTGTAGAAAAGAGAAGTTTGAAGTGGAGAGTTGTGGAGTATGGAGGAAAGTCGAGTTAGATTTATTAATATGATGTGCTGCCATGTCCCCACAATCTTAGTCAGTGGACGGGTGAGGATGCTGCCTGCCTGTGTTGTGTATGTATGCTTAGGCATATAGTGTCAGGGTGTAAAGTTTCCCAAGGGCGATGCACTTGGCGACATAACCAGGTGTTGAAATGTTTGGCAGCAGCACTTGAAGGAAAACAGCTAGAAGTAAATTATTTAGCTGTTAGTAGGGAGGACGTGATGGCTTTGTACGTGAGGGAGAAAAGGTTAGACACACGGAGGCTTGATCTGGGACAGCCAAGATTAGGCGGAGACTGGAAAATGAAGACTCTCTCCAGAGACCTCTAAAATGAGTATCCTTCTATTGACAAGTATGCAGCAGCAGAAGCTGAGGACCCTCCCTGAAGCCAGAACTCAAGAGAACCTGGAGGGTCTCACAGCTGTGAGAGACATAAGGCCCAAGTGGAAGCCAAATCCCACATAGCGATCATTTCTGTGATAAACACTCCTCCACTGAGCCCCATGGTGGGTATTGGAGCTAAATTTCCAAACTGTGCAATTTCCTTGATAATCATCCTGAATCAACAGCCTCTCTGACTTGATGTATTTATCAATTTGGTCCACTTTGCGATACTGATTTACCCCAGTTTGTCCCATGATAAAGTTTTGGTCACATTCCCAATCTCTGCTCAGGTTGGTAAACGTTCCCTTTCCTTTTCCATGTCCCTCTTTCACATTCTTTCTAGGTCGTTGTAGTTGAAGGCAAATGTAGACGTACATCCACTACCCCGACCTCCACAACTCTCCACCGCACTATTTCTATGTCAAACTACTTCCTGTTTCAGTCATATAAGCTCTGCCTCTCGTTTCAATTTGTAGAATATAAAATGATGGTGTTTTATGGTGCTTTACTTTACTTTTTTGCTTATAACATATGAACTTGATATGAGAACAGGCTCAACACACAGAGCCTGACTATGTAAGCTTGACCTGTGTCAGAATGATAGACAGCGGTGTGAAAGGGTGCCGACCCAGATAGCGGGCGGCGTTAACCCTCACCAACCGATCAAATCAGTTTAAAGGAGAATGGATGGTCAAGAGTTAATCCACCTCCCTAATCCTCAGGCGCTAAAGAGCTTAACATGGATGGTTCAGAGTTATGGATATTTAGAAATATGGGATATTTATATAGCTGCCGACTTTGGCTTACACAACTCAGCAGGGAGGCCGTTAACAATGGAAAGAGGAAGCTGCCAGGAGGGGAGAATAGGAGCGACAGCGATAGGAGGGAATGGCAGAGGGAAAGATCGAGGGAGGGACGAGGTGATGAGGGAAAATTGAAGTTGAAAGACATGAAGAGAAATGGTACTGGCTGAATGTGACGACAGAGAAGGACAGAGATGCAGAGAAAAGAAGAGAAAGACAGAAGTGTAGAGTGAAAGAGGGTGAGACGCAAAGAGATAAAGAGAGAGAGGACGGGTGAGGACGAGAGAGGCAGAAACTGAGAGGGAAGGAGACAGGACGATGCTGTGAAATAGAGTGACAGTTAAAATTCTACAATTTGCTCCAAACTGGCATGTGTAAGTAACAGTGAGTAGTGTCAAACTGCCCAACTCAGGTTTAGAAAGTTAACGTGAGTGCAGTGCAAAGACTGGCATGTTGCTCCTAATCGCCGTTGGATTCCACTGGACACACCGCTCTCACTGTGGGTAAGGACGAGCAAGCCATTAACCCATAACCCACGACAAGACACACACACACACACACACACACACACACACTGTCAGCAGTGATGTAGGTGCAAAGAAAAAGGAGGATGAACTTTGACCCCAGCTATTTATATACCCGTGGTACAAACATCAATAATTGAGTAGTAAAAATAGACAGAAACGGATTCCATCCCATCTATTTATTTACATTGCACTCAAGGCACTTGCACTCTATGGGCTGTTGTGTATACGCTGTAGTGGCAAACAGATTGATGTGGCCTTGGGAGGATCCTTAATAAGTCTTAACACGTCTTTCATATGGATAATCAATAGGACATACAGAACACAGCTGACTTGACTGAACACACACCCTGAGAAATCAGAAACAATTCATCAGCAGACTCTCAGTCGTATTACTGTAGGTCAAGTAAATCCACCATGCTATATTGTGCTTCATGTGGTGACAGCTATTGGCTTTGCCACTCCTCTGATAAATCTGGGCCCTGGTAATATAGCGTTACCAGGGCCCATATTTATCCCACGTCTCAGAATCACTCCTGGGAATCGCAGTGAAAGTTTGACTAGGACTGAAAAACAGTCCCAGCTCAGAGTAGGACATGCACGGTAGTTATGAAGCTTCCTACTCACACCTTCAGCAAGCAGGACTTCTCCTTTGAGAATGTATGACCTTATGATCAAAGTTTTATGACACTCAGAGCCACAAATTGAAATTATGACAACATACTGTAGTTTTCTTGATAGTAATTCAGTGGACTGACTGAGGCCTTACTGTCTTGCATTTGCTTTTGGATGCGGTGTTGAGCGTATCGCAAACAACTTGAAAGCTTTATGTGCAGTGATGTCTGCATCCGGGATCATCTGACCATACGACCATACTACACACCTAAATTTTACATTTTCTGTCCAAAGACCAGTTGGGGTTGCCTCTGTTTTCACCTGCCACAATGTTTTGTTGTGTTTCCCACCCAGAGTATGATGTAAATCAAAGATGACCCCCTTGTGATTAAAGTGAATTGATGCCAAGAAGCTGTCACTAGTTGTCAAAATGTTTCCGACCAACATGACCAACGCTGGCAGCAAAGCACAGCTCCTCGTCCTTTTCTGCCTTCAGGTTCAGAAACCTCTCCTGGTTGTACCCTGTTATCCTGCTAATTAAATTTGTATGTTCACTAGAGCGTTAGTTGGCTCTAGACTTAAATGTCTGACTCTCTACGGAACGCTGAGTGAAGTGGACGTGTTTGTTATTTTTGTGAGTCATTGAGATTCAAGTTTTTTTCCCCTCTTTGAGTGCCCATCTGTGCCTCTGTACCAGGGCCCTCAAAACATTGAGAGATTTTAATGGAGAGTACAAGTGGCCCGTGGTGTATGTGTGTGTGGTGTGTGTGTGTAAGGGGAATCCCACAATCTCTCATAGCAGTCAGTTAGGGTGCTTGGCAGGCCCCAATGCCTGAATAATTGAATTAGAGGATATGGCTAAAGGACTCACACACAAACACTCAAATACACACTGACACACACACACACTTTGTGAATGGCAGTGCAAAACTACTATCAGCACACAACGTTATGACAAAAACATAAATCAAGACTCAATCATTACCCAAAAACAATCATCCTACCAATGAATCAGAGACCTCGCTGACCTGTTATTTGCTTTTAATTACAAATTTATTGCAAATATAGAAATAGATCTTTTGTACAGAAATTGCAAGGGAAAAAAATGTCATCATCAGCAACAGATAATTGAAGAAAGCATCCAAAGCTTAGTTTCTCTTTCCCTTTTGGTCTCTAAATACTAACGAGTGTGGAGCTGAAACCAGCGGGGAGCGTCACATTAGATATGAATAGGATACAACCACAGGGCTTGTGAGTTGACCTACAAACACACTGTGGTCAGCGATGGCCCTTTTCAGTCTTTGACCTTTACATATGACTTAAAGATTGACCTCCTGAACCTGGCAACCTTTTATTGGGCCATATTATGACATTTATTACCAAACCTGTCTCCAATAGGAATTGAAATCTCCCGATTAGATATGAGCCTTTGCTTTGGCCTTCCTTAAGGACCAGAGAGGCGGTAGTTGCACTTCAGATGGATTAAGTTGGTCCTGTTGTACTAGGCCAGGATCAACGAAATGCTGATGTTTTTAAAGGGCTGGTCATATTATTTAGACCCAGTACCAGTAACTACAAGATATGAGACAGTGAAATGCCTCGACTCGGGGGGCTGTTGCTAAGAAGGCGGAAAAAAACTCTGCCGGGTTGCTGCTTTTGATACCAAAGTAAGAAAAAAAGGGAAAAGTAAAAAAAAAAAAAAAAGTTACTATCATTATAGGAAGAGATGAGATGATTCAGGTATTCTCTTGTTCTGTATCTGCAGTCGTACTGTGCTATCTTGTACTCCTAAACGCTTAGAGCTCAACAGGAAGTGACATCACCCAGTAACATGGTTACTGAGACAGCAGGAGGTTTCTGTCCCCAGTGAATAATAGTCTTAAGCGCTTACTTTAATGGGGCCAAGATGTCACAGGCATTGCTGATAGAGACCAACCGAGTAAAGCAGAAACATGAAGCAGGCCTTGAGTTCTGCACAGTGTCCATTTTATAGAAGCCATATCTTTGTGCATCATGTCTGTATGTAGGTGAACAGTGACCTCGGATGCTTTTGTATACTTGGATACTATGATTAGCTTGTCTATTGAAGCACATCTCTCAAGTATCCAAGGGATCGATTCACAGATATTTAATTTCCTGAATGAGGTGAGAATGGACCTTCCACTTGGTCCTCTTATCTGTGAACCGCCGGCAGTGTTTGGAAGCCTCTGAGTTTTCAATCTCTGACACTGCCAAGCCCTATCACTCTGGCTTTCGGGAATACCACAGTACCGGATTGTGTGTTCAGAATAGCAATGGATGCCTGGCCCCTGCTATCTACGAGCCCGGAAAACATTAACATTGATGGGAAGGGCTACTACAAGTGAATGGGCTCTGCTCTCACTGCAATGTGAGCTTGTCACAAGTTTCCCTGCAATGGTTCCTTAGTTGGAGGAAGGGGAGCTTTGAGCTAGAGATTAGCCACCGATACTAATGGACTACTTCCTTATCTGATTACAGCGCTACTTCACTTAATTAAAACATAACTCCGCAAAAGAGCTGCCTAAAATAGCATGAACAAGTTGACAGGCTGCAGAGCAGACTCCACCCAGAGGTTAATGTGTTTCATTTTCCCTTTGTAATTGACAGAGGGCAGCCTTTTACGTTTTTGGCACAGGCTCCCCCACAGCAGATATATCTCAGTTAAGGAGGCGAGTATATACTCACTGTAAAAATGTAAACATAGCCATGACTTATGGCCTGCTGTCACAGCATGGGCACTAATGTAATAACTAATGTAATAGTGGAGCTGGGTGGCACCAACACATCATTGGCTGGGTGATACCAACACATCATTGGCTGGGTGGTACCAACACATCATTGGCTGGGTGCCATAAATAATGAAATGCACTCAAAACCCCTCTGCCTTCTGTTCAGCCTCTTAATAATATTCTCTATTCTCTTAATAATAGCATTTTCATGTCTATCTGTGGTCAAGCTCATTCATTTGAAGCTCATTTCTCTTACTTCATTCAGATAGTGCTGAGTGCTGTCGAACCCAATGGTTAGTTTCTTGACCTTTAATTTGAAGGCCTGAAGACCTTTGATTTCAAAGCTAACAGAAACTTTTAGCTTCTCCCAGGGCACAGCCATCCAAGCACATAAACATTCCCATCAAAATCAAGGCAACATATATTATTTTCTGTGCACGCAAAAAGCTATTCAGCAGAACAGATGTAGAGCATATTTATACGTCATCTTAGCTAACACCGTGTGGACTGAGGCAGGGGGAGGATGATGCTCCATTGATTTGCCTGTGACTCCTAATTGATGGACTGGGATTAGGCTAAGAGCGTAATGTCACCCTTGTGTGCCGATGCTCTGCTTAACCTCTGACTCCAAGGGGATGTATGATAAGGGGAGCAGTTTGTGTGTGTGTGTGTGTGTGTGTGTGTGCGCGTGCATGTATATTTATGTGAGAGTGTATGAACATGTGTGATATTTTGTTCCAGAAAAACCTGCACTGAGCCTAAAGGAGATGGCTAAATTGGAGATAATACAATCACAAACTGTGGCAGTGCCATGCTCCGAGCAAAAGGAGGTAACATTGCATGTGTACCATGGAGAATAATCATCGTAATGGAGAGGACTATACTACAATTTCTCTTAACAGATGGATGTAAACAACCGCCGGCTCTAGAGATTTTCTTTTTCCTTTTTTCCACTGCACGGTACTCCAGCAGCCTGAGGCTAAAAGAGTAGCAATGGTAACTGCAGTGTCAGTATATAATACAGTAACCTGAACCAAATGCAAACCAATAGGTAAGATTGTAAATATTAAACGTCACAAAGAATAAAAACGCCTAAAACCTAAAAGTTAGAAATGAAAGTTCTTGACAAATACTGTATTTCATCCCCTACGATTTTTGTTTTCAATGTACGTCCACTTATTGCACACAACAATATATTTTTGTCTCTTGAAAAAATACAGGGAATCATGCAAATATAACACTTTTCTTTTATGTAGTACACTATAATAAGCTTTCTCAGTTCTTAAACCTTTATGACATAGATCATGGCAAGTACTAAAAGTCACTCTCTTGATTCCCAATAATCTCCCCCCCCTCCCAAAACCCAAAAACAAAACAAACAAAAAAACAGCCAACTGAAAATAGAGAAACACGTAGATATATCAAGAGATCAGGCTGAGTATAAAACATCCATAGAAGCATTTTTTAACCTTAGTGTTTTTTTCCAGTGTACAAAATTCACAGCTATTTCACAGATTCTTTAAATCCTTTGTCCTTCTCTTGAAACCAAACCTTGAAGAAATGGAGTTAATGCATCTTATGCAAGGGTAAATAAACATATTTTGTCATTGGGTAAAAAGTGTTGTAATGAAAAAGTAGTTCGCGTGGCAATCCTGAGCCCTACGTTACCATAAGTACAGGCTTTTCTTCAAGTGCTCTTTTGCTCAGGAAGAAAATAGTAATTTGGAGGTTCCAGAAATGTTTTGGTTATTTCCCACTGAGCCTGCTCAAAATAGCAGACATGGAAAAAACTGTTGTTTCATATCAGAGCACAAAATGAATATCAAATTATTGAGATGAGCCCCATTTCCCATTGCAACAGGGTGTAGAACAGTTGTTCAGGCCTTAGCATGCATTTTATTTTGTAATATACAGATAGCTTTTCACAGTAGTCGCCTCACCTTCAGTAATACAAAGACAACTCATTTCTGAGTTTAGATGAATGGGTCCAGAGAAGCAAGGGATTAGCATGTTAGAAACTGGTACTGTGTGAAAAGAAGTGCGTGTCTGTGATCGTCTGGGCGGTATGCAGAGATAGGGGAAGCTACACGAGCCAACCTCCTACAACAGGATTAAACATTAATAGCACATTAGATGACTTTCTCACGTCTGGCTTTCCCAGAGCGCTGGGCAAAACAACAAGGACGGCGCTACAAAAAGGACTATCGATCTGCAAGTGAGCCTCCCTCCAGAGGTTCAAGGAGGATATGCCAGAACAGACTAGACCAGATGACGACGCAAGAGTGTACTTTGGATCTCAGACTCTATGTTTTCCTCACGGTAGTCCATTGTTCTAGCAAGCACCAGTCCTATGGCATGACAGTAGCAGTTTAAGACTAAAACTTGAACTCCCCCGTAACCACAACAACAGTTACATTTAGAAACTATGCCATAAGCTCCAAACAAAGGCCAGTTAACCAACTTCTCTTTTGTTTATGCTTGTACATGAAACATGTTTTTTGCCATTTGGGGACTACTTACAGCGTGGGAAGCCGTTATGAAGTAGTCCTTTAAAAATTCTCATTTCTCATCGGCCTCTTGTAATTAATTAGCCAGTAAGCTTTGAACTATTTGTTTGTGATGAGCAACACAATAGCGGGCCACTCCAGCCAGTGTAGAGCCGTGATAAAAACATTGTGTTTACAAATCATTAGAAAATTTGGCACTGCTCACATGGCCATAAGAAAACATTTGCAAACGGGCCAATATTGCTGGAACTTTGTAGATACGTTCAGAAAACAAATGTTTTTCATGAATGAAAAGTGGCGTCCTTGAGCAGGAGAGCACTTGAACGCACATCAGTCTTTTTCCTCCTAAGAATCCATTAGCATGTTAATCAGCTTTTAAAATAAAAAAATATGAAATTACAAAATCAAACATAAAAACAATTATATTCAGAATTTTTGTGTCACATTTTTTTTTATAGGTAGATGCACATAAATGGCAGCTGAAATGATTGTGTGGGCACTCCTGATATTACTGACCATCTCTAAGTCTGTTTTTAAATGTGACACATATCGTCATTGTCCATGTTTGTAGGTTCATGGCAGTTGATGATTTGTGGAGCTGAACGAACAAAGGTCCTCGTGTGAGATTAGGTGTTTTTAGAAAGTGTCAGCAAAGAAAATCCTTTCTTCTGACTTGGCAAAAGTCTCAGTCACAGTAAGCCCGCGGTGGCAAGTTCGTTTGAAAACTGAATGTTCTCTCAAAGGAGCTGAGATCAGTGGATGCCTCATGTGTTTCAAAGTTTCCAAGTTTGTATATTCATTACATGATGCTTCATCATGTAGAGGAGGCAGAAAGGGGTGTACATCCGAGACACAGGTGCGTTTTTGAATGATGACATTGAGGCCCTTGATCTGACACGGTCCTTTCCAATTGTAAACAAACATGGCAGAAAACTCTCCCACAGAAGTCCATGGTGTATGACCTCTGACCCTAACTGTATGCACACATCTTAATCAGACAGAGACAGAGACAGAGACATACAGAGATAGAAAATATATGAAAACACATAGGGGAAAATACCTTAGTTCAACACAGAGATAACATTATACACTACCCTCAAATAAACATCTGCAAACCTGTTAGCATTCAACCCTCATCTAATCAAAATAAACAAGCGAGCATGAAATAATAAAAAATAATAAAAAATAAATAAATACAAAAAAATTGAAGAAAAAGAGAGAGCATGGAAAGATGGATCATTGAGATGTGCAGAGCAGACCCAAACCCTGCCTGCAAAAAAGGCAATTTCCAGGTTTTCTTCTTTAATAAAAGAGAACAGATGCTGGGAGACGGGGCTCCATACAACAGTGTCGTGTTCAATACCCCACACTGTGCCAAAACCTATATCCCATTAGACCAGCGGGAGGGAAGAAAGGGGCAGGACATGGGCCAAATGAACATCATCCACAGCTGTGTCAGTAACAGACAGTGAATAAGACTAAAAGAGAGAGAGGAAATATTCCTGAAATTCACTGTTAATATACCTTCTCTTTAATCCCACCCTGAATGAAAATATGGTGCAGTGATTACTGGTTCAGTTTTCACATTTTTAGGGTATTATGTAATAAACATCTGTGCATTATGGTCGTGTGGATGTACTGTATGTATGGGAAAATACAAACCCATCTGTTCTTGTTTGTGTGTTTTTCCACTCAGTCAATAATCCCATATTGTGGATACGTTGCCCTCAATGTTGTAGGTTTTGTTACTACGTCAATCAGCCATTGGTCAAAACATTGACATTTTTTAATCAAATGTTGATTTGGGCATATATAATCAATTTAGGTAAGCCATGTCACCACCACTTACACTGACCACATTCTTCCACACAACCACATACACAAGCATGGGAGCAAAAGTGCATGCACATATACCAGCCATGATACAATCATAGGTAAATGGCTAACTAGGTCATCTATGATAGAAATAGAGGGATGCATGATGGTGGTTAGCCTCACAGCAAGGAGGTGCCGGGTGCGATTCCTGGCCCCGGGCCTCTCTGTGTGGAGTTTCCCACATGGGCTTCCTCCAGGTGCTCCAATTTCAAAATCATGTGACGGACTGGAGACTTGAGCCTGTACGCCCAATGCATGCTGGGTTTGAGCCCGCCGTCATTCTGAATAGGAGTAAGTGGGTAAAGACATGAATTATTAAAATAGACCGCCTTGGTATTAACGTCTGAGGCGATGGCAGTAAGTAAAAGTGCCCTTTCCTTCTGTCTTATTCAGTTTTAATATTAGAAAATAAAACAATGTCATTTCACTGGGAGACTATGTCAGGAATTCTTGTGCGTTACTACTACACAATCCATTTTAGATCGCATTATTGTCCGAATGCGTACAGACTGCATGTCGCGTTGACAGAAACAAAAGGATTTGGAGTGCACTGGTGCTCACATTGAATGATGCAAATGGATTTCCTGGTGACCTGCTTGTAATCTACTTATATTCACTGTAGCTGCAAACAATTTATATCTCTGCTCCTCTTCCCTTTTATGTTTTACAATTTCTTCTTCAATTTCTTCTTTCACTTTTTCTTGGTCGCTGTGTGACAAATGGGTCACATCTCTGCTGCCTAGTTCTGTGTAACTGGATTCTGTGAACTCATATGTCTGGGTTAGGGTTAGGGTTGACTGATTTACACAGCTCAGGTTAAATGGACACTGTACATTATCAGGTAAAGAGCACCTAATTGCCTTTGCAAAAGATAATGTTATTTTGGCCTCTGTACTCCCTCTGTCGCCTCCACCCGCAGAAAATCTTACTTGGGTAAATGCTGTTGAGGACATTTTGGGACATCTGTGGGACAAGCATCTCGATCTTTTCGTTGAAGAGAAGTGTTGCACACTGTGGGGTGGGACCACAGGATTTCCCTAATGGGGCAGTACATCGCCATACCTTCGAGCCTCCTTTACTGTTTTCTCATTTCCCTCCAGTTCCTCCCTCCCTTCCTTCCTGTGTGACAGACACTATTCAAATAGCTCAGTTGCATGGGGGATCTTGTGGAAGGGAGATAGGGGCTGCATCTGACAGCTCTGCTCACAAATCTGCATGTTTTCCTTTTTCACAGAGCACTGATCCCAGCCCCGCCCTGATCTCCCTCCATGGTATACCACATACACAAGCCTATATTGCAAATGAATACAACACCCAACACAGAATGGAAAAAAAAAACATGTAGGAGTTTAGACGTATGACACACACATACACACTCTCTCTCCAGCTCAATGCGAAGATTATCTAAGTCTACGTTTTGTCATTACCCATAGATGAAAACATGGCACTGAGAAAGACAATCCAAAACATAAGCTCCACTCACTGAGTACTAATTAGAGGGTTGGCTTTTGCTCCCTGTGCTAAAAGTAACACCACATCATTAAATGAGAATGATCCAGAAATGGTGCTACAAGTGTAAAATAAAACACCTCATATCCTGGGCACAGTTTCACAGTCCTGGCTCTGCACACAATATTCTATACACCTAGCATGCCAAAAAATTCAAAGGCAAAAATGCCTTCCTTTTTTCTCTTCATGTATTTCAAATAATTTCTCTGGCCCAGCAGCCTATCTGGAACAGGAGTATCCACACAATGCTTCTCTCTGGTCTCCCACTCACAGCTTCTGCTGCGCTGACACACCCTTCCAATAATCAAGGATGTCATGCAGGTCCTCCCCTTTGGCGAACTGCACCTTTTTGCGAAGGGCATTCCCGGCCGTCACATAGCAAGCCTCATCACGCTGGCCCTTACGGTAAGGCCGAAAGCGCTCCCAGATCCGGAGTGAGCTCTCTGAGGAGTACTCTGGGCTAGAGGAGTAGCCAGAGTAGCTGGAGTGGTGGCGGGCAGGTGAAAGCTGTGAGTAGGAGGCTGCGTCCCTGCGGGAGCGCGTCAGGGGCTTGAGGAAGGAAACTCTCTGGGCCGGGGAGCCCTGGTGGGAGCCTTCGTAGTAGAGTGCCGGGACGGAGTGGCGGTGCTCCGAGCAGTGGTAGTCCTGTTGCACCTCCAGCTGCTGCTGCTGCTGCTGCTGCTGCTGCTGCTGCTGTTGTTGTTGTTGTTGTTGTTGTTTTTGTTGCTGTTGATGGTGATGATGTTGTGGCTTCTGGTTGTCCTGATGTTGGGCACCAACACCACCACTGTCGC
>CABFOQ010030968.1:34159-48491 GCA_900660455.1 Gephyroberyx darwinii
GGAGGCAGTAGGGTTGGTAGAGCACCCTGAGGCAGCGACTGCAGCTGCATCCAGCTTCAGTGCATCAATACAGTTGTTGATGATCTGGTTGACCTTGTCTACCTCCATGGCGATGGTGGAGATTTCTGACGCAGAGCCCCGTCCGTCATCATCTGAGTCATCCCCAACATCAGTTCCATCATCCTCCCTCAAGTCTTCCCCCCTCATCCCTCCATGCCCTCCATCCCCCAACCTCTCCACCCCTGCCCCCCCAGTTCTGACATCCATATAGTTGCCTTTACTTGCAGTCATGGCCTCTGAAAAGGCTGTGGCCATCTTTTCCACTTGTGGGATAGAGGAAAGTCTAGAGGAACTGGTGTTGGCTGAATGGAGCATGCCTGAACTAGAGGAAGTAGACATTGGCAGTTTGCCTCCATGGTGGTGCTGATACTGATGGTGTTCTCTTGACTGCTCCTGGAGCTTGTGGACTGCTGATGGATCATTTGCCACTGCCGCTGCCACTTCTGGTCCATAGCGCATCTCCAGTATGGTTTTCTTGACACAGATGGACTTCTGCTTCTCATCGTGCATCCGTTTCTTACGGAGACAGTAATAAACCAAACCTAGGACAATGAGCATGCCGAAAAGGCAGCCCACAATGGTCATTATGTAGTGGGTAGTGGTGGAGGGTGTGGGGAGCATGTCATCTGGATTTTGAGCCCGGGTAGCAAATTGGACACAGGTGTGGTTGTAGCGCTGGGAGTTGCGGATGGATGCCACACAGAAGGTGTAATTGGTGTGAGGCTTGAGCTTTCTGAGGGTGATCATCTCTTTCTTGTTCTTCAGGTTCATGACATCAGACACGTAGGTGTGGTTGTACTGTGTTAGAATGTACATCTTGCTGTAGGGCCGCGGAATCTGCACAAGAAGAGAGGCCGAGGACAAAGAGACATAATGGATCTTGATGCTGGGGATGAAACTGTGCTCAGTGGATGAAGAAGAGGTGGTGGGCTGGTGGAAGGGCCCTACCCCACCAAACATCTCTGGCCCCATCCCAGAGGGGCCATCTAGATCTGGTGGGAGAGAGGTAATTCCTGGAATCATCACTCCATCTCGGCAGATGGAGGACAAGATGTTTTTGGCATTTCGACCAGCATGGCCAGCTGCGATGGGACTCAGTAAAGGGTACCCAAACATCTCCCGGGGCGTCTCACACTGAAGGCGGTCATAGGTGTGTGTGACATTGTTGAAGGACTCCAACCACGTCAGGAAGCTGTAAAGATCACAACCACAGTGGAATGGGTTTGCCGCTAATTCACACACCATCAACCGACTGAGAACAGTGAAGGTGGACGGGTCAATGCGGGCAAGCTTGTTGGAGGACAGGTCAATGCTGCTGAGGCTGGGGCACTCCCAGAATGCATTGCTGGCAATAACCTCAATGAGGTTGTGCTGGAGAAAGAGGCACTGCATGCGGCCAAGCCCTCTCATCATGCCCTCAGTCAGGTTGCTCAACTTGTTGTAGCCCAGCTGAAGAACCTGAGAGGAAAATAAAGTAACATAAGGATATTGTTTTTCTTTAGGATTAAAACAGAGACTGAGTTGGAGACTAGGTGAAAGTGATATGTTTTTGACCTGTGAGTATTTACTTTTTAATGGTTTCAGTGCACTGACTGCTATATCTGAGTTGTTAGGGATATTATCCCTGCAGTCAACTTTAGTGAAGAAAATTACTGAGGAACTCATAGGGCAGTAATTCTATTGAATTCATCATGCTCTCCCTCAACACTTTTCCTAATGCATGTTTCATGCATTCAGCTACAATTATACTACAATAAAAGATTGCCCACTCAATCGTCAAACGAAATGAACAAATCCAACTTAAGCATCTGCTCAAACACAGTTTGCCATGTTTATGAATAGGGGGTATCCCATATCATGGAAATATTCCTCAAAATCATTTAAAATCTTTACCACTCTGTGGCCAAAGTTAAAGAGCCCCACACAAACTAAGGTCTGGATTGCATTATTAACTTAAGATCAAAGCTTTTCTCATCCAATACTCCCATCACCTGCAGGTTGGCTTGTCCTGCAAAGGCTCCGTCCTCGATATAGCTGATTTCATTCTTGGTGAGGTTGAGGTCAGTCAGGTTGGTGAAGCGGTACATGGAGGTGAAGAGCACTGCTTTCAGCTTGTTCTCATTCAGTCTTAGGTCATGGACTGTATTGTTGATGTGCTGCGGGATGGTTTCGTATGGAGGCTGGTTCTGACTGCAGATAGCCAGCCACACATAGCCTTTGTCCCCCTCAATGAGCCAACAGTCCCCCTTGACCATGGTTGGAAGGTTGAGGAAGAGGAGGAGGGAGGGGAGAATGAGCAAAGGGAGAGTAGAGATGCTAGAAATGCTCTGCATGCTGATGATGGAAGGAAGAGCAATGAGACAGAGGGGGTTACAATGATTAATGACAGAAAAGTGGGGGCAGACAGGAGAAGAGGTTGTTTTGCAGGAGAAAGGGGGCCGGCCAAGGTAGCTAGGAAAAATTTACAAAAAGGAGAAGGGTCTGGCTTGGGTGTAGAAAAAGGGGGCAGGGCTTCACAAAGCCAGTCACAGCGTTATGGTCATCGTGGTGATTAGCAGGGGACCCACGTTATGTCATATCCTGTAGGGCTGCAGTGTGGGGTGACACAACTTTTCCTCATACTCTCTTCTTGGACCTCAATTCTGCTTGACTACAGTGGATGGATCCTTGGAATAATGGAGAATCTGTAGAAGAGAATATGAAAGCCATGAGAAAAGGCATAGGGAATATCATTGTGCAGTGTAGAGTATACTATATGGTACAGTTAAATCCACTCATATATAGATACTTATTTAATGTACAGTATATAGGTTATAAAGATACACAATAGCAATGTATTGACCAATATGACAAAAACATATCATAAACACCCACCATATCGACAAATCCTACAAATTGTCTTAAATTGTCATAAAATGACATTAAATGAGCATTTTACAGCAGCTATGTGTTGATATACATTCACCTGATTGACAGTTGTGAGAACACTAATGGTTGCACACACTAAAGCAGCCCCTTCTCTTCGACAGGCCATATTTGAAAAGAGCACAGATGCTTATCCATGAGAGGTGAATGCAACCATAGAAAAGAACTCGCCAAAAAAGGTTTGCTTCTTACATAAAAACCCCAACTCATGAATGTATAATATGTGGTTTACAAAATGCATTACAGGACTGTTATGTATCTATATGAGTATTTACACATCTCAAGGTTTATGGCGTGGACCGTGGATTATATCTGGATTAACTAATCCTACAAAAGCGGCACTTAAAATCACTCTCACTTGTAAGCTCATCTAGTAAAAACACACTGACATATAGCAGAAAAGCCCACCACTACATCTGTAAGTATGTGTGTTTCTCTGTGCTTGTGTGGTGGGGATAATAGATCTTCTATCCATTTCTAGTAAGAGGCACTACAGACTTAAATGTGTTTTGTTGTTAAATTATTGCTACCCAATGTCTCAGAATTATTCTCTTCAACGAAAGGCAAAGGTCAGCAGTATATCCTTGACCTACAGGCATCTTAAGGAAGGAACTGGGCTTGTTCCACACTTTTTCATCTTGTTAGTATATGCATGCTGTGCCGCCCCAGCGGGTCTCCTTTTACTCTGCTGCATCTGCACTTCCTCATTCCCTGGTTGTCCCCGTCTTATGAGGTCATCACTCTTTGCCTGATGCCTATGTGTACCTGTCAATCGTTCCTCAGTCAGAGGGGAGGGCTTCTTTTTTAGTGTGGCATTAATCACCCAATTGCTGACAGCACATTGTCTCTGCAGACAATACTTGTTATGACACCATCCTGCCAAAATCTAAGCTCTATCCCATCTGAATGGTTTGAATAGCAGTCAAGTGTTTACATAAGGAGAGGATTAGCTGCCTGTTGCATTGTGACAGACAATGTCCTATTGCCAGCTCAGCAGTTGGAGAAAACATACACACGATTACACACAGGCACAGGCACACGCACACACACACACACACACACAGAGAGAGAGATTCCACAACATACATAAATCATATGCTGTATATATGACCATTCAGTATGTCCTCCATCCATCCATCTACATTTACAACTCTGTTCTTTCTCCCCCGCCCCGTTCAAATGTGGAACAGGGCCAGTTTCTTCCTTCTGCTCCAAATTCCGACTTCTTTCTTATTCCGACAGAGAATTGGAACTCATTCCGGTCTATTCCAGTCCACACTCCCTGGAGGTGCCAGCCAAGATTTTTTTTCCTCTTCTCATTACTGCAGAAAACTGTAATACCCAGAGCGTTTGAGAAGTGGTACATAATCCTCCAGATCTGGTCTCAGGTACCTGAACTTATCTGTCCGGAATTTGTTCAAGGCAGAGGTGCTAACATAAGCACTAATCACTACTATCAGATAATATAGTAGTGATTAGAGCTTATGTTTTCTTAATGAGGAGAGATAGATAAATGTTAAGTCGTTAAGGAATGAATGAGTCAATGAAAATAGTTTACTATTGTAATAAACTATGCTTGAATTGCTACAAGAAAATGTGTATATGACAGACTATTCTTAAATGTATTAGTATCTTTACTGTTATACTGTTTATACATACATTTTATCATACTGTTCAATGAGACCAGTGGCTAATTCATTCTATGTAGCTGAGCCAGACCCATGTGCAGTGGACACATGCAGAGCAAGGCAAGAGTTGAAGGTAATCAGAAGGATGGTGATGACATTTTTACCAAATTTAGACTTTATTCCCCAAATTCACTGCTAATTAAACCAGAAATAGTGCTGCCAAAATATTGAGTAAAGTAGTAATAGGACAACTCCTCATACATGGGTAAGCTGACTTAACATGTTCCGTTACCCGTCCTTTAACAGGAGATGGTTAAACACAACTGGTAATCTATGAAAACACCATCAGCAGCAAAAACCCTGAAAATTCAAGGTCAAATCCAGTATGTTTCCTTGTTCATTTTCCATCTCAAACACATTCAATGCATGCAATCCAGATCTTTTCATTTCAGCCACTTTTCCTGAAGAAGTCTTTGTACGGCCCTGCACACATGCACACAGAAGCACGCATCCTTGAAATCTATTGTCTTGCTCCCACAGTCTTGTCTGTCTTTCCTGCCTTTCACATGAGACGTGATCTCATTTGGTGCTCCACATAGAGAAACCCAAAGGGTTCACATGATGGAGGGTGGAAGCATAGTAGGCGTTTGTGTGTGTGTGTGTTGAGGGATATAATTATATAGTTAGGAATACAGTACATGCAGGAGATGGGAACACCTGTCTCGAAGGGGAGGAGGGTGACTCATAACACTGATCCATTTGCAAGTATGCAAATATATGATATAACTTTTTTTTTTTTTAGAAAAACTATTTTGGCCTGTACCTGTGGAGTAAAGTCATCATCTAATTTGAGTTGTTCACAGTAGCAGAAATGGTTCAAAACTAGGTAGCTAACAGGTGAACAGGTGGCAGAAGGTTAGCCGCAGCTGTCTAACTGTCCCACTTCTACCTTTTCTAAAACTGTGTGAATAGATTTGGAAAAACAAATGCTCCTTTTTCAGAATCCTCAACTCGTGGGTGAATTACTGCCATACACAGCATATAAAATGAGTTATACATAATATGTTAGTTCTATATATGTATATATATATATATAATGTATGAAGTATATAGGACAACAACCCATTTTGTGTCCCGACCCATAGTTGAAGAATCACCTGTAGCCTTCTAGAATACATAAGCATGATTGTATATATGTGTAAGCAATATGTACATACACTATATGGCCAAAAGTCAGTGGACACCCCTACTAATTATTGAGTTCAGGTGTTTCAGCCACCCTGTTTTTCAGGGTTTGGGCTTGGCCCCTTAGTTCCAGTGAAGGGTAATCTTAATGCTACAGGATACAAAGACATTTTAGCCAATTGGGCGCTTCCAACTTTGTGGCAACAGTTTGGGGAAGGCCCTTTGGGGAAGGAGTTTGGTGTGGAGGAACTTGATTGGTCTGCACAGAGCCCTGACCTCAACCCCATTGAACACCTTTGGGAGGAAGTAGAACGTCGATTGCGAGCCAGGCCTTCTCGTCCAACATCACTGCCTGACCTCACAAACTCTCTTTTGGCTGAATGGGCACATATTCCCACAGACACACTCCAAAAGCTTGTGGAAAGCCTTCCCAGAAGAGTGGCGGCTGTTATAGCCGCAAAGGGGGGTCCAACTCCATATTAATGCCCATGGTAGAATGGGATGTCCAGCAAACTCATATGGGTGTGATGGTCAGGTGTCCACTGACTGTATATGTGTATGCTATGTTAAATGCCATATATTTGACATATTCCATTTTCCCAAAGATACTCAAGAGGACTCTTCCTTCATTACATCCTGTGCACAAACTTTTTGAAGCAAAAGACCTTGACAAGGACAAGATAATCAATGCATAACTGACAATCCTTGTGTTATTGCAATGCATACCAGTCTCTGCACAAACATGCAGTCAATCAACAGCAGCAATAAGCAAACACACACACGCACACACACACACACACACACACACACTTGTAACACACCCCATCAGACACCATCCCCTCATGCGATACGCAACTGGGTTATTCAACATGCGCATTGATCCTCTGTGTTGTCACGAAAACATACCGATGATTGACAGCCCCAATTAACTCTAATGCTAACAGAATAGGATGTTGCTGGCATTCGCAGCAGATCAGTGTGTCTCTTCCGCTTCATTAGTCGCAATAATGAAACTCCCTTTCCTGAATTCTAATAACAAGCAATGAACATCAACTGTGACAGGCGTTTGCAATTGGTAATGGTCCATATCTCATCTATTGCCAATGAGGTCCTTGGAGCTTGGCCATTATCAGTCCAAATGTAAATGTATTTACCGGGACCCCTCGTGGTGCCTACATATGTTGATGGTGTCATTTTGAACCGTGTCAGTGGCAGATTGTATGTACCCGTCAAAATAGTATCACTACGAAACAGGAAGGTTTACAAGGTTGTTAAATACAAGGTGATGACATTGGAAAGCAGATGAGAGTAAAATGTCAAGGGTGAGAGGGAAGGGTATGTATCAGGATGGCTTTGGGTTTGGGCAATGTGAAAGTGAACAAGGTGGAGTTACCCTAAAGGTTTCTAAAAGGAAGCTCCCCAGGGGCAGGCAGGAGACAGGAAGACCCCCCCGGCTGAAGATCTAACTCCCCTTGGATATCTGATAAAGCTGTGATGCTGGTGGAGGTGGTGATGCAGACATGACAGCAAAGCAGGAAAACAGCTGAGGGAGTAAACGTAACATGTATCGGTTTGTGATTGGTTCCCAGAGTAGGTGTGAGGCGAAGGTGTTTGGAGCGTGGGCGAGGGTGGTTGGATGATTGGCGATGATGCTAAACTGAGGGTTTTGTTCGGCTCCAGCTGAGAGCATTTATGAATGAAAGAGAGGTAGCCGTCCTGATTGAACTTGCACTGAGCTCCATTTTGTTGACAGATGCAGTATACATGTGGTCGTGTATGGTTACAGTATATGCCTGTGTGTGTGTGTGTGTGTGTGTGTATGTGTGTGTGTGTGCAAGTAAATATGTGCAAATGTTTTTTATCAATATGTGGATGTATCTGTGAGTGAGAATTTTAACATTTTTGTTAGTATGGGTGTGTATTTACAGATATGTATGTGTGGTATGCTTGAGTGTGTTGGATGTTTGTGTATTTGTGTGTGATGTGGATTTATATTTTATTTTTGTGTGCACTCTCCCAAGTGTCTGGGTATTTTGAAACATATTTTCCTCAGCACACAGCACAATGACATTTCCCCAGGCAATGACAGCCATGCTGTCCCAGTGTACTTTGCTCTCCTTGTTTGATTTAAAAACACGGTACGAATAACAAAAATTGGAAGGAAACGATCGCCTAACACTAGTTGCTGAATTGGGGAAATTGGACAGGGGAAGTGTAATGCTCCCCCTCCCCAACAACTATCGCTGAACAACAACTACCGCTGAGCAAGGCACTTGACTCCTCCTGTGAACCTGTGGGTGGGATTTTTTTACATGCATTATGTAAAGAAAATAGCAAAGTTAAATCATTTGTCACAGCTAGATCCTGTAAAAAGCAAAGAATTCTGCACATTTTACACAACCGGAGATCGCTGAATGCTTCCTGTTCCTTGTCAGGAAAAATGAATGCATCTAAGATTAAAAAGTTCAAAAATCACTTGATAAACAACATACTGACAAGTAAGACACTGTAAAAAACAGGGAATTTTGTACTCTTCTGCGCAACAGAGGAACCCTGAATGCTTCCGCTGACGTCGCAATAATTCCTTGAATCTCGACGAGCTGAATGTCTTAGTAACTTAGTATGACTGAAGCAGTTGAAAATACGTAAATATTTTAGTATATAAAAAATGTGGAGGGCCCAATTTTTTTCTTGAAAAATATTATTTATGGCATTATAGCTGTTTTATACTGCAGAAAATACATTTTTGAGTGTCATTTTTGTAGCCACAGGGATGCAGGACTTACTATACTGCAGTGAAAAATGAGCCCACAGTGAGTAAAAAGGTGACAATCACCCAGAAAGTGTTTGGGCATAACTACCAAGTCTGCCATTCTTGGGGTAGTTGAGACATCACCACAACAGAAAATGATTACATTTATTTCAACAGTGATTGGTTGCTCCCTAAACAATCAGAGAATATTACCTGTTGAACAATCCACCAATGTGGCTTAGCCCAAACCACTGTTTTTAAGGGGATGCTGATAGACCAGGGTACAATTCCACTCTCATCATCCTCCGAGCTATTAGAGAGGCCAGAACTTGAATTGCTTTGATTTTTTTCCTCCAGGAGTCAGAGGACAAGAAAGAAAGAGAGAGTTAAAATAGCAATTTAAACTGGGTGTGACTAGCAAGTCAAGTGCTGGGTTCAGTCAAGGGAAGCAAAAAAACAGGGAGATCTGAAATAAAAAACATGGTATTGACACAGGACTGTTTCTAAGGGCAGAGAGATGAGAAATCTATTCGCTATGTGAGGGCAAAACCCCCAAAGGTTCCCAAGGCTAAACAACTGTGGTTAGAAGGATGTGAACCTGCAGGTCCTCTTATGACCTTGTTACAACCTCATTGTGGTGTGGCTGAGGCAGCGGTAACTATGGTAACAGCTATGCCGAAGTGGTTTGTTGGGATGTTGGGTTGATGGCCCCACTGATTCACACCATGACAGTAGGGGAATACTGTATTGCACATACACAGGTTTGCAGTCTACACCTGTATAGATGGTTGTATACATACATGCACACACACACACACACACACACACACACACACACACACACACACACACACACACACACACACACACACACACACAAACACAATGATTGTCTCCCTCTCCTGAGTAGGAGGCTGAACAGTGGGACAGCTGTTCTAGGAGCGGAGCCAGAGACTCGGATAACCCCAACAGGATCTAGTGTCAGACTGCAAAAGAGCTCTGCAAAGTGTGTGTATGTGTGTGTGTGTGTGTGGTCTTGTACTTATATCCTTGTGAGAAACAGTTTGAGCTTTAGACCTTCAGAGTGAATTGAGATCATTTTGGCAGCGTCTAGGGCTCTTATGTGTGTTGGGTAGGGACTAACCGTAACCCTAACCCTAACCAATCAGATCTCTCCACATGCTCTGGGAACTAATCATTACGCTGTTCCATGCTTGTCCAGAGATGTTCACCTCTAGGGTCAAGGACACCTGCATGAGCAATTCCATCTCTACAGTCCTCTCATCAGCACCAGCATCTAGACTCCATCAGGCAGAAGTCCTTCGTGGGGTAGGTAACGAAACGATGGGGTCTACTATAGTTGATAAAGTCTCTCTTGATTGAAAAGTTGTCTTTGGAAGGTCCTCATAAGCACTGAAGTACAAGGATGTGTGTGTGTGCACATTTCTGTGTGCGAGTGTGTGTTTGCTGTGGCCAGAGGGGCCTGTTTGCTTCCCTGGCATCTGACTGACAGAATGTTTTCATCACAAACAAGCCATGGTCTCAGGAGGATCACCTGGAACTCTACATTCTGTATACGCTTGCTTTTTGCTCTCTGTCTTCCTATTCCAAGCTCCCTCTACAGCTCTCTCTTTCTTTCTTTCTCTCTTTCTAGCTCTTTGTCACTCTTAACTCCTCTAATCTCTCCACAGCTTTTGCTGTTTGTTTCTGCATTTCCCTCTGTTTCTCTCTTTCTTTCAGTCTCTCTGCACTCGCCCATCTCTGCATCTCTCTCTCTCTCTCTTTCTCCTCATCGCCCTCGCTCTGTATCGCTCTCTGTCCATCAGTCTTCTGTTGTTATAGTCTTCTCCCGTCCAGGCTAAATCTCTGGAGTACAGTCAGTGTAGTGCAGAGGGGTTGGGGCTGTGAGCAGAACCCAATCTTTCCCCTCCACTTCACACGGGGCTTAGAGATGAGACAAACACAACTCCAGACAGACGATGCTCCTCCGTGGGCTGTGTGTGTGTGTGTGTGTGTGAGAGAGAGAGAGAGAGAGAAACGGATGGTTTCTCAGTGACCATAAGACAGTATTGCAACCCACTAAAAGCAGTGGTACTGCTTTGTTAAGCACTGCTGAACAAAATGTTGCTGCTTGTTCTCATAGTTCATAGACAGTGCAAATATGTATTTGTGTGTAACTATGCGTTTTCATATGTACATGAAATTGGGTGTGTCTGTGTTTTATGTCTTTACAGTGTGTGTCTTTGCAAAATGGTTATATAATGTTGTGTGTGGGCCCCTATTTGTTTGCAAATTTGTGTCATCTGGTTCTCTCTCTCCCTCTCTGTCTTCTCTTTCTCTCCCCTCCCCAGTTATAATGGAGAGGATGAAAGGACACTAGAGAGCACTCACTTCTTTAACCTCATGTTCATTATACATCTGTCTTTCCACCAGACTCCTGCCTGAGTCATACCCATTTTATCTCTCTCCTATCTTCCTGCACCTGGGGTGGCTATTAACGAAATACAAAAGTAGCAAGCGATAAAGAAATGAGGGAGAGGAAAAACAGAGAGAGAGAGAACTGAGAGAGAACGAATTAGACAATGTCTGTTTTTGATCTTCGACTCCTCCACGATCTCCGTCTTTATTTCATGGCGGAGAAGAACAGAGACAAAGTCACAGACGATAAAACACAGACAGATCACCTTGGATGCACAACATTATCAATTCAACGATCCACACTGCAAAAAGCAGAACTTTGGAAATAGAGCGGTACGAGTGGTAGGAAGGAAGGAAGGAAGGAAGGAAGGAAGGAACAGGATATAGGGGCAAGAGTATCTGCCTCTCTCATGTTTGATCTATAATTCATCTTTCATCATCGCGTGAGCCTTCTGAAGATCTTTTTAAGTTATGTCTCCTTTTTTCACCTTCCACCACCTCTCTCTCTTTTTCTCTTTCTCTATCTCTCTCTCTCTCTTTCTCTCCCTCTCTCTCTCCTCCCTGACCTTCTCTGTGTATTTGTCTGTCTGCCAGTGTCTGACGTTTAGACCATTGTAACCCGTGGCTGCCCATGCATGACACTAGATCCATTTCCTAGATGCCCCGCAGGAAGAGGAAGTGATGCAATGGAGCATGACAGAAAAGTGCCTGAAGGTAAGAGGCTAAATGGAGCACAGCACCTAACCCCCACGACTGACCGCTATACCATGCTCTATGTGGTTGAGCGTGGATCTGTTGGACAGTTGGGTGACTGGGGAGTTGCTAGTGGAGAACCAGGGCAAATGCTGCCCAGAGCTGGGGTTAAGGCCAGAGAGGGTTGGGGTGTGGAGCCCATGAGCAGTTATGGCAACCATGTGGAAAGAAGCAAATTGTTTTTGCTAGAAGCTAGGATAGGATTTGGGCGATAGCAGCGGGGAGACGCAGGGAATGTGGCTTAGGCCGAGGCAACACAGGGGCTGAGGGTAAAGAGAAATTGTATGATGCTAAGTACAAAGGGCATTCAGGGTAGCTCAGTGATTGAGTTCAGAGAGAAGTCAGAGATTGCAGCCAGGCCAGAAATATGGTTGGATGGAATTGTGGACCTGTGGTAGAAAATGGGTTCTTTCGGATCCAAAACTGAAAGCCTCGGTGTCTAGCCTGCACGTGCTGCACAGGTTTATGAGTACTAGTCATATTGAAGCTTTCTTTTGGCCCCTCAAGAACAAGAAAAGCAATCTTTCACTTTATAACTAAGAGTTAAAAAAAAAAGACCCATGTTACCCCCCAAGTCAGCTGCAACCAACACAGAAACAGAACAACCTTATTCCCAAGACTGAGGTCTTCACACGGGGTCAGCGAGGGGAGCCAAGTAAAGTGACTCAACAGGAACTAAAAAATGACTGCGCACCTAAGATGGGTCATTCTGGGAAGGTAAGAGAGGAAGTAAATGAAAGATGTCAGAGCTCACTGATCAGGTTTTTGTTTGTATTGTGTGGGGAACGGTGGGTTCGGTTGGTTGAGGAAGCCAGATTCAACAAAGTACATGACGGGAAAGGTATTCAGGAATTCACTCCAGCTGACAATAAGAGACACTTTCTCCCACTACGATTGCACACCTCTTATTGTGCCACCTCTGTCCTCTCTTGTGTCTTTCCACAGTTCCTCGGTATCAAATATTTAGCCATGCATGAAGATATGGTCTTCCTTCAACAGGAAATACAAGCACCAGCCATTCATTCATAATGTGCTAGTTGAAGCTTACAAGGAGCAGCAATGCTAGTGTCCCAATTAGACAACGCTCTAACTCTTTCAGCTATGTGACAGTTGACAACTACTGTAAATGCTATTTTTAAAGTGTATTACCACATCATGGTGCTTCAGGTTCCCCTTTACAGAATCCAGGCTGAATTTTACTTAAATAGTTGTAGTTTTTGGCCTATATAGTCTATAGGAGGTTTTTCATTTGCAGAAATACATATACATTCATACTTGCTAACGTGAACTCTGACAGACACACAAACAAAAACCATACATTCGCATGTGCTCGCACAAAGACCCGCACACACAAACACACTGCTACTATACAGAAATGCTCCCCCTCCTGCACACGCTGTGGGGGGGGGGGCAGCTATTGGTCTCTGAGATACAAGTTAACTCCCAATCAAAGTGCCATACATTTACCACTATCAACACATTTGTTATCTTCCAGTTTACCCACCTGCACCAGTGCTGTCATAGCAACAATGTATAGGTGTCAGAGAGGCGTGATAGCACAACCGCTCCTCGATCACACAGGAAAATGGAAACGAGTGATGCATAAAACATGGACGAGGGAGAGCCGACGAGGGAGAGGTCGTAGATGAAAAGAGAAATGAATGGATAGGGGCAAAGGGAAAGGGAGGTGGAAAAAGGCTGAAAGATAGAAAGAAAGAGGTATAGAGTGAAAGGCAAGAGATGAGGTGTGAAAGAGAGGCCGATATGACAATATGAGGAGGGAAGGAGAAACAGATAGGGAGTGGGGAAAGGGAGATTCGGTGTGGGCTGGAGAGCATGGAGAGAGAGGATGAGGGATGAGGGTTCAGGCGATGATGAATCAGCGCCGTGAGCACAGAATCCTCACAATCATATTCACATCTCTTCATGTGGTGACTCTCACAACCCCAAGATGGAGGCAATAATCATTTTGTCAACACCCCTGCATGGCATGACTCAATATAGATAGAGTGGTGCGGCACTACCTTTGAGATATGTGATTACAATGCACTGCCAGGCATAGTCTGTTCAATAGCTTCAGATATTACATTTTTTTAAAAGATTATTTTTTGGGCATTTTTGCCTTTATTAGATAGGTGAAAGAAGAGAGAGACAGGGAGGATTGGGGGAGAGAGAGGGGGCGAGGTGGTTACGTGGTTATTCTGGGTAAGGGGAAACAAATCAGGCCACAAAGTGTGTTTGAATTCACAGCAATCACACCTAACTGTGGGAGTGGCTAAAAATAAGACGGCAACTCACTTTTTTTCTTGTCACATGAGTACTGGAGAGAGAGGAAGTGTGTGTGTGTGTGTGTGTGTTTGTTTGCCTGATACAAGGTTCATCATCAGAGACATTTTTGCCCTCAGGGTGATAGCATGCCTATCAGTCAAAGAGCAAATGTGCTTACATGTGTGTTTATGTGTCCACGCACGCTTGAATGTGTGTATTGGTGAGCTTGTGTGTGTGTGTGTGTGTGTGTGTGTACTTCCATGAAGGAAGCCACATGGGAGAGTAGTGCTGACTATTCATGTGTGAGTCATAAATATTCTAGACTCCTAATTGCCTCTCACAA
>CABFOQ010030968.1:61296-90867 GCA_900660455.1 Gephyroberyx darwinii
TGAATGTGAATGCATGTGTGTTGTGTAGGCATGCCTATGCTTTGAAGTATCAAAGTTCATCGTTGTGTCACATCTGCATAAAGACGCACACACACACACACTCACACACACACACACACACACACACACACACACACACACACACACAAGTGCACATACACAAAGTGGGAGTTGAGCTAGCACACTATGGTGATTAGAGCACCAGATGTGAGTATGTTTTAATGAACTCAGCTGGACACACACACACACACACACACACACACACACGAGAACATTAAAGACATCAATCCACTTGCTGCACTGAGACCACTAGCCACATAGTAATCCTCTCTGTGTGTTTATGTCTGTGTGTGTGTTTGCAAGCATCTGAGCATGTGCAAGCATGTTTCTACATACGTGTGTCTGCGTGCATGCATGAGCCTGCATCTGTGTGAATGTGCACTGTGTGTGTGAGTGTGTGTAGGAGAGGCATATAAAGGGCACTATGAGCAGTGTGAGGTATTGTTATGGTTATTATTGGTCTCCTCGTTAGTCCTCTGGAGGTCTAATAGACATGCAAAGACACCTGAAATAAAAAAATCTACTATATGTTCAACAAGATATTATTGATGATGTTCATTTTTTGTCAAAAGTTATTGGATCTCCATACATGCTGACACAATACTGAAAATCCAAACTTGATTCTCTCCTGGATCAAAATAGGTACCTATTCTTATGTGCCTATCACTAAGGTGCTAAGGAACCACTGTTCTCATGAGGATGTGTTGGATCAAATTCAGTCAGAGGCTTAGCAAGACAAAGATGAGCCGTTTTTAAATTACTACTATGATGGATTTTAAAGAAAGTTTGCACAAATGCTTTACGACTTCATTTTTATGAAGACAAATTTACTCCTATTTATTATTTACTACTCTGTCTGCAACTGTCAACTAAAGCAATCATTTCACTTGGCTGGTACCTTATTTCTATGTGAGACGGTGTGGTTTGGTTCTTATCGGCACCAGCTCAAACAGTGTTGGGAATTTTCTCCACAGAATATTTTGAAGTGTCTGGACAAAGTGTAACCACTCCGTTTTTATCTTTGTCCCTGGAACTACAGAAAGCTCTTATCGAATGACAACCATGGAAATGTCGATTTTGAAGGCAAAACCATCCAGCGGGTCTCACAAGTAACGCTTAACGACAAGTATTCAGTTAAAGGCGTAAAGAGAAAAGTCCACTATTTTGCCAAACCAACTATATATTCAACTTAGACACCATGTGGCTTGTTCGTGGTAAAATGTTGGTTCCTGTGTCTTTTGATTCTCACTTTCACACATTCAGTGTCAAACCTGATGCAGACTGGACTTTGCTGAAGCCAGGGGAAGGACTAGATTTCCAGGCTCTGGACACTTATTCTGTGAATAATAGTTTGTATGTTACTGTGAAACGTTGTGTTAGTTTACCATTTTTATAGTTGTGTTTCACTTTAAAGGTACAAATTTGACCTTGTTAAGGTGCAGGCCCGTTGTAAGGGCTTGTCACCCTTAAGGGATGAATTTGTACCATTTTTTAAAGGTATTTTTTGTAGCAAGGCATTGAGGTACAGATGTGTTACTAGAAGTACATTATTGGCCCTTTTAAAGGTGAAAACTATAAGGGTTGAAATAAGCGCCCGTGTTAGAGGTACAACAGGTGTACCTTAGAAGGTACTGCCCCAGTGACAACCCACTGTACCCTTAAAGGTACAATCCAGTGCTGTTTTTTCTGAGACCCAGAATCATTCCTTCAGCACACGCACACACACACAAACACACACATGCACATACACACAGATAGAAGATAAGATAAGATAAGGTAAGACCAATATGGGGGGAGACTCTGAGGGGAAGACTCCTATCTCCCTCCCTAGGGCTCCAGGTGGTTTAGCATGCAGGGAAGATCCTTCTGGTTTATTATCTGTAATCCTTCACATCGATAGACGCCGATAGATTTAATGGACTGTTAGTGGGGTCAGGGCAAGGGTAAGGCTACAATATACTTAGCATACTCTTGTCTCGATGCTAAATCATTTCTTCCTTTACTGTTATCACTGACTGTGGCTAATTTCCAGCCAAGGGTTAGGTTGGACGTTAGCCAGCGGTTGATATGTATAGCTCAAAATACACACAATGTGGCTAACAGTACGTAGGAGTGTTAACATTTCAGACCCCATGCATCTACACTGTATGGTCTACAGTGTAGATGACATAGGGTGTCACTGTGAGTTCCCACACGTGTGTTTAACTACATGGGTGTGTGCATGTATGTTCAAGTGTTTTGTGTGCACATGCATGTATGCAGCCATAAACCTACTGGCCCAGCTCCAAGTGCTGAGTTGAATATTAACAAACCTCAACCTTCTGGCTCCATTCACAAAATGTATCATCATCTCCCTCTCTCTCTCTCCCTCTCACTCTATCTCATGCTCTATCGCTCCTTCTCTGCTCTCGCAGGAAATCATCTCTCGCCTGTTTTACATTCCCACTCCATTCCGTCTCACTTCCATTCCCCCCACACTCCATCCTTTCCCTTCCTCTGCTTCCCATCTTCACCCCGCTCCCTCATAATCTCCTCACCTCTCTGCCGTTCTCTCACTTTATCTCCCTCTCTTTGCTTTGGGTGCTGTCCTCTGAACTGGAACTCATCCGTCTCCCTCTGGAAATCAAACGAGTGGAAGCACCAACCTGAGGCCTCATCTAAGGCACTGCGAATGCATTTGATAGTACCAATGTGTGTATGCACAAATTCATATCTATTATCTATTTATCTCACTATTATTTCTAAGCGCTGAACTTGAGGAGGAAAAGCCCCCAGGTCAATTCCAGATCCAGATTGACATGTAAGGATTTTCTAGTGGCAGTGCAGAGATATTGCTGGCTTAAATAACTACACTGACTTTTGGGGAAACAAGAAAATAAAACACACCAACTCAGGATTACTAAAATGTCTAACAAACAACGAAATGAAGAAATGCAAGGTACACATAATGCCAATATATTTTTTAACAGTATTAAAGTATTTAGGGTGAATTATTTTGTCAAAGTAAACTTAACCAACAGATTGAAAAAAATGCCGAACCCTAAATAGACACTAATCACTTTAAAACCACATGTGTGCTATTCCTGCGGTCGAAGATAGTTCACCCAACAACTATGTGAACGTGAACAGCTTTCATGTCCTCACCAAAAGCAAATCAGCTGCCAGTGTCTCATGGGTTCAAGTTCAAGTTCAAGTTCAAGCCATTAATTATCAAATGTGCAGCATCACTTACAGTCATACTGTACAATGAAATGTTTTGGACGAGGCACATTCCAACAAGGTAGGTACACATGAATCAAAAAGATAAAAAAGAATAAGTAAAATAAAGTAGTTTTGACTCTTTCGCTGCCTGCCTGTCTATCTCTCTCGTCAGAGAGAGAGAGAGAAAACTATACCATGCTTGTATATCCAAGTTCGAAAGAGTTGAGAGGAATTAGAGTGAGTTAGAGATAAAGAGAGCGAGAAAGACAGAGAGAGGGAGGAGGAGAGAGACGCAGACAGAGAGAGCATGAGGTGAAAAGGAAGAAAGTCAGGGAAAGAGAAAGAAGAAAGAGGAATACAGAGTAAACAACCCATGTTTTTTGGGTTGACACTCAAAAACAAGCTTGATCGTGACTCTTATTGTCCTCTGGGCTGCTTTGGAAGTTTTAGAAGCCATCATTACCTGTTTACTTGCTCTCCTTCTCCTCTCTACCTTTCTTGATCTCTTCCTTTCCTTTCTGACAGCTTCACGAGAGGCAAGACAATGCTCCCATAATTATCTCTGTTTTTCTCTGTTTCTCGCTCTCTTTTTTCTATCTGACATCCTCCAGCAAGACTCCGCAGGAGAGCCAATTAAAGGAGGGGAATCAATAGTTGTACCTTTTCTCACGATGTCCAACACCTACTCTTGGTGGGATGATATACACACTGATAAGCTCATACACACACAAACAAATGAAAGCGAGGTAGCAGTGAGCTCGCAGTAGTCTCCCGCTGCATGGAGACATTTTGCTCTGCTTTTATGAAATGTACAGCACAGTGTGTGTGTGTGGCCGTGCTCCCAGCCGTCTGACAATTATTTCAATCCTACAAGTCCCACTTGACATATCAAGTTGACAAGGGAAGAGTGCAGTTATTGGGCGAACTATCTTCGCCCTACTCATTCACTCACCCCCTTCTCTATCCATCCACCCAGCTATCCATCTATCCTCTACCCCCTCTCTGTTTTCTCCATCCCTCTCTCTTTTCCTCGATCAGTCCGTGGGCGATATTTCTTCCCTATGTGACTATTTGTGCATGTGGGCATATCAGCATATGGCCTGCGATTATACAGAAACAGAAATTGCCTCTATTGTTGTGAGAACAATGGCTTGTTGATTGTTGATTGTAATGGTAATGGCTGTTGCTACACTCCCACTGTTGCAAGCCAACTTTGTCTCGGTTGCAGACACATAAATAGAAATCATGAAACACTGGCAAAAGCATGCAGTTATATTTTTTGATGTATTTGATGTATATTTTCATTTGCCAGTCTCGCTCAGCAGAAAGCGTCAAATGAGGATGAAAGTGGGAAAGAATATGACAGGATGTTGGAGGTACAGTGGTTGGTATTGCTGAAGACAGTGGAGCCATCAGTCTGTCTGCCTGTCTGTCTGTCTGTCTGTCTGTCTGTCTGCCTGTCTGCCTGTCTGTCTGTCGTTTCAGTTAAGTTTTGGAGTCGGATAGTCCTTGAAGCAACCTTTACAGCTTCCCACCTATTTACCTACCTACTTAGATTCCTGTGCTGCATATACGACTATACTACTGTGCTAGGTGGCCTAACAGAGCGCTCCCGTTCTAGGCTACCTAGATAGTATAACCCTGACATGCTTCCCAGGTTTAAAATAACACTGGGCTAGGTCTCAGACGACACACTGTTCTTCATTTAGTGCTCCACTTTCTTCTCCCTGGCCATGTGTGTGTCGGGGTGGTGGGAGTTGTGTGTGTGTGTGTGTGTGTGTGTGTGTTTGTGTGTGTTTTCTAATTTGAGAAATTAAAATATGTCTGGGAGACAGCGGTGCAGAAAGGCCAAGTGGAGATACACATTAATACTGGCCCAGTATTAACACCCCTGAACTAATTGTAAAACACATCCAAACCTTTTTCACTTTTTATGTCATTTTGCTTGTTCAGTGGAAAGCTACAGTAGCGAGAGCACAGGACCTGGACTCAAAACATTAAAGGTTCTTGGCACCTTAGTCCAGTTCTTCACAGAGCTCCCCACTTGTCATCTGAACATGGGACCAGGTTGAGTTGCTTGTTTCTCCCATGTCTTGTCTCATAGTATCTAGCCTAATCCTTTACAGAAAGTATGCCAAGTGACATTTATCAGTTAAAGAGAACTTTCCGTGCAAGCAAATAGACTACAGAAAACTTTAGGGTGACCTGCTCTTTCCTTGAAATAGCCGGGCCACGTGAATCCAGGTGAAAATTGAGATTCGGTATTATATTTCACCTGTTAAATCCACTTCAGTCGTGAAAGGGAGATGGAGATGAAGGTGAGGAGATGTCAGAGAGGGTTTGGCACACAATTAAAACTCCAGTCAATGAAACTGAGCGCATTCAATTTAAACCATTTAAAACATTTGGATACTCTTGAACTTAACAGTTAGACCTCTCTGCAAATTATCTTTTCATCAATAGTTTTAGAGACTGTACCCTCTCAAGTAGCTGATATCTTCTATGAAAAACACCCACATCTTTAAGAAATTTGACAGCACAGGTACTCCTAATTTTAACGTGACATATAATGTCCTCCCCGCTGCTGATGCCACTGAGTGCTCTATTTCAATCCTTTTATTAATACTGTAACTGCAGCATTAGATAACGGGTCAGAAAGTGGGTGTGACATACTTCTAGGGAAGGGTTCAGATCATATCTTGCAGATAGATGATTTTCTGTTGCATACCCAACTAACACACACGAGAGGGCTTTGTCTGATATATTCAATATTGTGATTCAATTCTTCAAATTTCATCAAATTATACCATAAATTGTAATATTGTCAGTCATCTGAGCAGAGTAGCGAGGTTTTATTTTCATTGCTCATCGGTAATTACCGCTACAGACTTGATGCTACCCTGCTATCCATGTGGCGGAGCTCCTCCATTAGTACATTTTATATACCTTATAGTGACTATATATAGTGATTCTCCTGGCCAAGGCTTTAACACAGAGAACCAACATTGGTAGCAGTTTAACCTGATATCAAAACAAGATAAATTGGTTGTCGGTGGTTGTCGACATGTAACTCCACTTTACATTTGTAACTGTGAATAGTGTCGCCTAGTCTGAAACAAGTTTTACTCAACAAGTGTCATTTATCACATTTCCATATAAATGATTGAGCAGCTGCCTCATAGTGCCTCCAGGAACACAGTCGGCAGCTGAGTCAAGCAGCCATAGATAGCGTATCTCACATGTGGTGTTCCCCAAGGGTGGGTTTTAGGTTCAATGATCTTTTCATTGTACATGCCTCTCTTTGGTCACATCATTGCAAACATGATATCCATTTCCACTGTGACCGTGGCTGTGTAACCATTTCATTTTCCATCGGAGTGATCAATGCTTTGGACCGTTGTAACATTGTCCTATCTAAGTCAAAAAATCCCTTTACTGTCAGCAGCTGGTCACACACATGCACCCACAAACACAGGTAGTTCTATAGTCCTATTGCAGCAAAACTATCAACCGCATGTTCAACCGCCTGCAACTACGTCTTGCCTGTAACACAAAGAAAAATAGAGGGCATATAAAAATGATCAGATTCTTATTCAGGTATTGGATTGGATTTGTGCCCACATTCACTTAACCAACAACAATGAGCCTTTCTCTGGTAAGTGAAAAGTAAATAGTCCAGTGTAAAGATGGAAAACAGGCAAAATAGGAAAAATACGAAAGAATATAAAAGAAACTGGAGGGAGAAAAGGCAGGAATGCTTTAGTATTGTCAAGTGTTTGCACTCTGCTCTCTAAGCACGCTCTCTCTCTCTCTCTCTCTCTCTCTCTCTCTCTCTCTCTCTCTCTCAGATATACAGAAGGAGAATACTGCACATGAGAATGTTTGAGGGAAAGTAAGATCAAGGTCTGTGTCCCAGAAGAGATGAAATGGAGATAGAAATATTGTAGCATTCATGATATATACATGCTGGCTGTATAGTGTACACACACACACACACACACACACACACACACACACACACACACTGCAGGAACATATTGCAAACATTCCCTGTTGCTTCCTTTACACATATCCTCACACCATGAGACAAACATGCATATCTGTCTGGCTCAATCTCTGACGGACTTTGACTCATTATTTTCTTCAGCTGCATTTGGTGTTCAGCAGTTGCTTCTGGATTATGTTTTTGCAAGCATACTGATCTGATTACAGCACTAGATAGGTCAGCTTACGCAACATATATGGCTCGCTGCATATGGGGGATGTCTCTTTACGCTTTCTTTCTTTCTCCTACTCCCCCACTGTTCTTTTCACTCTCCACTGTTCTATTTTCTCCCACTCTCTTGGTTTGACATATGATTGTACCCATGATGGATTCAAGAAAAAAAATGGATTTAGTTATCTTAAAGGTCCAGTGAAATGAGAATCACATTTCCCAATCTCATGGTATTATGGTTTAACAAAGGGCATGTGACAAATTATCCTTCTGGTTGTAAACAGAATCAAATCGTTTTAGATATCCAATTTACTTCCTAGAATAAATGACACCAAATATACCCATATTTGAATGAATGCTCTGATTGCTCGACAGTATGTGTAGTTTATGAGGTAGTCTGTCAGACAGCAGCCCTCTGGGTGTGTGCCAAACCAGCCAAAATCAACACGCCTCGACGGGTGCTGAAGTTCCAGCACTGGATATTTGTTCCCCCAAAGATAAAAATACTAGGATGCAGTGGATGGCACAATTACAGGGAAGGATTAGATTTTTCCAACAAGCTTTGTCTGCACTGCCTATTTTCCAAGGCCTTTAGCATCTGGCATCAAAAAACACTTGGATTTACAAGTAAACTGATGTCGATGTAATTTGATTTTATAGACCTAGAAGCAGTAAGAAAGTGATTACTAGTAGTTACTTTGGTTAGCTAAGTGAACGTTTTGAGAGACCGGACACCTTCTAGCAGACATCTTTGGAACATCAAGCTAATGGCTAACAGCTAGTTTGTTAGCTAGGCGGAATGAGAGCTGTGAATGCCAGCACGGCAGCTCTGCGTGCCCCAGCCTTGGTTAAGTGTCACGCTCTTTTGTATGGCAATGAAAGGTATCATGTTCTACCAGGTATGCACCTTTGTTGACAAGGAAAGCACCATTAAACTGCCAGCTTTATAGGAGCATGGCCTTCTCTCCACAATACGGCAAATGTCAGGGCCATGCTTGCCCTGGCATTTGCGGTTAATAATGGTTAACATTTTCCTCATACAATGCGGTATGATATGCCCGCTGATAATTACACTTATTCTACGCTTATTGTCCATTGAGTAGAGCAGTGTGTGTGTATGTGCTGCACATCGGAGACAGTGTGAAAGAGAGAAAGAAGAAAGGCAACTGAGAGACTGACTTGGTTGCTGTTGAGAGCAATGTAAGCTGGTGTAAAAGGACAATAATGCAGTTATTTGCAATTTCTCATTTCTCTCCTTAACGTGGATATGCATGTTATTTTTCAGCAGGATAATGAAAGTAATTGGACAAAATGGGTAAAAAGCAAAGGACCGGGTCTGTGTGCAGGTGAGTGAGTACTTTATATTTGGAATTTGATATGTGTGATTTAAAATATTTTTAAAAATATTTTTTCATGATTTATTTGATATGGTTGTATGAGTTGACAAAAATCAACATAGAAAATCAAAATATTAGTTCAAAGTTTACCAGAGACCCCGGTGATGGATGCAAGCTATTCCTGTAGTGTCTCAAATAAAAGTTGTAGAAAATACTTTCCATGGCTGGAAACGTCTCATCCGTTTTGCACTTGCCAGGCAGAACTATTGTTCATGAAACAAAATCACACCAGTGGAGAAACAAGGAAGCGCGGAAATCTGACTGTCGACCGCCCACACATCAGCTGAGTTTCGCTGGTCACTCAGCTCTATAGGAAACTCCAGGGAGTTCTTGATTGTGTTGCTCAGTGTGAACGTTAAATAAAGCTTATACCGACAGCAAAAATCTATAATATGAAAACTAAACACGTGGATAACCAAGATATTACACGTGCAGCCACACAGACAATCGACAGTGCGGACAGATTAACTGCAACAGAATAACTTCTGTTAAGTGATTTAAACTATTGATTTGAAAGGAAATAGATATTACACACAATTTCTTAACTGCCTCTCATCTCTCTCATCTTCCCCTTTTTTCCCAGTAGGCTATGAAATCCTCCGTTTTTATCTGGTGGAGTGCTATAACATGAATGTCAGTGCAGATTAGCACGGATGATATGAGTCTGGTACAACCTCCTACTCCTCTCTCAGACACACACACTCTCTGTCTTGCTCTTTCTCTCTCAAATTCAAATTTTCTTCATTTGTTTGACATCAACATCAAGACCCATGAAAGCAACGATGTCTCTTCTGGTCTCGTCTACTCTCTCCTGCTCTCTTGTTTCTTCTCCTCTTCTGTCTCTGTCACCGTGTCCTTGTCTAAAGCGTGTCTGTGTGTGGTATAGTAGTCTCAGCAGAAATAATAGAGACCTTGCAGGGCAGACAGTGACCCTTCCTTTTGCTTGTGTATGTGTGTGTTAGTGTTGGCGTGTGTCCTCTAAGGCAATGTAGGCATATGTAGGACTATAATTGAGATTACAGTTGAAATTCAAATTTCTCTCTATTTATTCTACTCTCCCTGGCTCTCATGCTCATAAGAAACTGGTAAATATGTAAAGGTTGCAGCTTCATTAGCCAAGAGACCTGGCAAGCGGATTAAGACTTCAAAGAGTAGAGAGGAAGAAGGAGGATGGTGGAGCGAGGGAGAATGGTGGAAGCCAGAAAAATGATAAAAAATATGAAAGAATATAGCGAGAGAGAGAGAGAGAGAGAGAGAATGAGGCAGGGACAAAACATGACATATCTGTAAATTAGAAGAAGAGGGAGGGAAAAAACATACACAAAACATTAGTGTGCCCTATAGGATGAAATGTACATGATTACAACTGAGCATGTGATATTTTCAACTAAAATGTCACAATAACATTTTGTGGTGAAAGATGATTCTATTCTCAGTAAACACTGTGACCCCTCACAGGCAACATTGAGCAGCGTCCAATAAAAGATGCAGCTTGATTCTTTCATTTGCTTCAATCCCAGAACAATCTTAATCTATCCTCTTTGCTCCCCTCATCTTTTATCAAGCTTTGTAGGGCTTTGTCCTCTACAGCTCATCCTTCTCTCCTTATATCACCGCAGAGAACTAAGATCTCCCTCTCTCTCTCTCTCTCTCTCTCAATCACCCATTCGCTCTTCCATTACATCTGTTCGTCTGTTACGACGACTCCACACCTGTCGTCTAATTTTTCACTGTAACATTTTGAATGTTTGTGCGTGCAGGGTCTGTGTCACTGGGTGCATTTGTGTGTGTGTGTGTGTGTGTATACAGTTTATTCTGTGTCTCTGCATAGGTGTGCGCATGAATGCACCCATGAAAGTATTATTAGCAGTGGAAGTGGGGACGAGACAAGAGGGACAAAAAGAGACGGAGAGACAAATAAACTGGGAAGTTGTTTGGCAGAAATGAGAGAGAGATAGACGAGGGAGGCTTACTGGATGAGCTCGTCTACGAAGACGGTCTGTGTTGCCATCGTGACAGTACACTGAAAACGGTATGCTGAAAAGCCGTACAGTCCCTATAGCTGAAAAGATATTTTTAATTTCCACCTTCCTTCTGTGAGGAGCTAGGCCAGGCCATAAGCTCAGTAATGGGGGAAATATTGCATCAAATGAGCAAAGGGACAGTGACGTAACCTAATGTGAGCAGGATTAGCAAATGCTAGACAGAACATACTGGCACACTGACTAATGCAGTAACGCCCAGAGAGAGGGAGGAGGATAGGGACAAAGAGAGAGAGACAGGATGGGAGAGTGAGACAGAAGAAGCTAGAGGGTGAAGCATGTATTCATTATTGTTCTGCAAATAGAAAACAAGCTAAAAATATAGGGGACGTGAAAATATATGGAGGAAAGAGCAGGAGGGGCAAAGGTGATGGGGAGAGAAAGTTCTTCAGAGAAAGGCCACAGAGAGATACACTGACTGACTGACTGACTGACTGACTGACTGACTGACGAAAATGGACAAAAAAATACCATGTACATATGCAAACTCCAGTCTCTTTCCCACCCACTCTCTGGCTTGTTCTCTTTCCTTTTCGCCGGCTGTTAGGTTTTAATAGTTGGTGAGTCTCGCATGTGTACACAGAATGGTGGTGAAGGAGAGAGGAGCAGAAAGGAGAGGGAGGAAAGGAGGAGATGAGCGAGAACGTTCCCTATGGCATGCCTTTTCACCTACTGTAACATGCACACTGCTGAAAAAGGTTAACAGACACACGCAGCAAAAATATGGGTCAGCACACAGGACACTAAGCTGGATTTATACATTTTTTTTCCAGGAAATGCAGCCATGAAAAAGTAATTCTGTTGTCCTTGGTAGAAATGATATAAACTTTGAATGTGGTTACAGCGACAAAAACCTTTTAGCTATTGGAGTTGAATCCAGCCATTGTAGAGTGAAGAGTCAGCTACAATAAGCTTCCTTCGGTGTTTAAACAAGTTATCCACCATCTTTTCAATGGATTTGGTTTAAAATTGCAGTGAACCTTCCTGCCTGCTAGCTAACAAGAGTGAACACTTAGTGGAATAAAGTGGCTTTTGGGCAAATAAGCTCCTTATTCAACTAACGCTTTGAGAAGATCGGTAGCAGTTTCACCTACGGGAGTAAATCAGTGTCGTGTTAGTTTTAAGCTTGTAGAAAAACGTTCTCAAATGTTCAAAGACTTAGTTGTGTAGTTGTATAGCACCATATTTGGAAAAAAAAGTGAATAAATTAACATTTTTGTGAAAAAATATTTGACTGAAAAAATTCTAATGTTTTAATGTTTAAAGATTTTAATAAATAGAAAAAAATCTATTTGTAAGAAAAAACTTGTGCATAACACGTTAAGTAAAATAATTTCAAATGTGTGGGTGCATATAAAACTCACTTAGATTTGTGAGTTTTCAACCTTGTTTTTTTTTTTACATGACTCTCCAATCAGGGAGCGAGTGGGGAGATATTTTCTTGATTGACATTTCTACCTGAGCTGTCAGCCAAGATGGATCGCCCCGAGCATGCCTTCACAAGCACAGGTGGGTTAACAGTCTAACAAGTAGACATAAAGGCAAAGATACAACATTTGAAGATATTGGGCTGTTTGTGTTCTGTATTTATTGTTTTTCAGATGATACAAAACTAGCATGTGCTCTCCACTGAACATACACACGCAAAAATGTTAACCAACCTTAGAAAAACAGCGATGAAACTGCAACTGATCTTCTTGTCAGACAATGGTGTGTTGATCAAATCATTTGACACAAAAGTTGGCATATTCCTGTAACACATCCTTGAACTGGAAAGTAACACAGACAGTAAGTAACACATATGCACATGGAGGATATAATACATTTTGCTGTATATCTAGCAAGCATTGAGACAAATGAAAAACAATGACACAATGAGTAAACATTGAGGCAAAATATTATACCGTGCTGGAAGCTAATTCCAACAGTTGCCATTTTGGCTCCTGCCCCCTGTATCTGAAATCTATATTACTAATTTACTGTACAATCAGACCTTAATCCAGTTGCAGTCAGCTATAACAATCTACTTTTTCAAGTCAATAAATGTCCAAAAAGGAAGAATGCTACTAAATAATACTACAAGCGAGAAAGTAAAGTCATGATACTCTTGCTGGATAACAAGCACCGAGCTCATCTGCAAACCTTGTCACACCACACATTGATGAGTCTCAAACTGTGAGGTAATTTAATGCTTCATCCCTTCAGTATTTCACTAGCAGCACGCACATGCACACACAAGCCCTCAGGCACAATGCTAGCATGTACACACACACAACCCGACAAAATGTCCTATTACCTATCACTTATCACCTATCACACACACACATATACACACACACACACGCACAAAGATATGCACACACAGCCAACACACATGTGCACAAAAACACACACACACACACAAAGTCTCAGCTCTAGGCTGCCACCCAATCGATAATCCCATTATAGCTGAAAAGGCGCTTTTATTTGTTCTGATTGAGTTTGGAAGGAGGAGGAGGCACGGCTCATAATTAAAGCAGGATTTGCCAGATTGATCGCTAAATGGGGTGGATTGAATGTAAGCAGACACTTGGGCTACGTTACACGCACCGACAGACAGACATGCAGACAGGCGCTAATGTATCCATGTTTATATGCACACACAAACACGCTCACACACGTCTTTTCTTCTCTACTTCCTCATGCTCCATCCATCTCTCTCCTCATTAGCAGCGTCGTTATCAGTGCTCTCTGTCATTAACTCTCTCTCTGTTTTTCACTCACTCTCTGTGTGTGTGTCAGTACGCGTGAATATGTGTGTGTGTGTGTGTGTCAGTATGGGTGAATGCAGGGCTGGTTTCATTAAACTTACCAGAATGCTTGGCAGAGAATCACAATCTTGGCCTCAACTAAAATTGAATCATCTCAAGTCAGGGTCAATCTTGCAGCTGCTCATTGGCCAGCTGGTTGTGCTAGGCAGCTCCAAGGTATAAGTGTATGTTTGTACTGTATGTCACACTCTGTTAAGTAAGAGTCAAAAATGTGCAAGCCAGAGTAACACTTTGCTCCAGTGGTAGCTTATGGTAAACCTATTTGTCAGGTTTTACCGCCTTCAGCACAAGCTCCATACAGTGCTGCAGTACAAGGCTACAGGAGATTACTCATGTAATACATGGATGTGGATGTAACTGTGTGACCAACCATTCACAGAGGTTACAGTCACTGATACAGCAGGTCACAAGTAGTAACGTGCATTCAGACAACAAACTAAATCAAGAGGCAGCAGGAACTGCAGTGAACTCTCACTCGCTTACTTCCAAAAGCTGAGGTAACTATGGCTGCAGAGAGGAATGCCACCGTGTAAAATGTAATGGACGGCAACATTTCTAACCACTTTCGGATTTCACCTTAAGCGTATCATTCTAATATGAATCACAATACACTTCTGAGGAGATTTTGCAAAGAAGGCAAGAACAAGCTGCCGCCATATGAGTCAAGCTGCTACCCCAGGGGAAGACGTCACCGGGATGAAGAGCCATGGGCTAACAGTGACTGGTGGTGCATGTGTGGATATTGCAGAGCAATGCCCACAAAGAATGAGAGTATATACGTCACAACGAATGGGACCACGCACAGCTTTTGCTTAAATCCATGGCTGACACTGAAGAACAGGGAACACTGTATGTTTCTCAGCATTTAATTTTGATGCACACATGGACAGGATTCCTCCGCACAACCAACAGGATAAACTGGGGAAAGAAAAAGATACCAGCTGACAGGTAAGTCCCTTCCCTCTATTTATGTAGCGAAATTGGTGCCAAACACACACAATCCAGGCCATTGAACAGACTATTTTAGTGTACCAGTGTCATGCTACTTCTTGTGAATTAACATTAGTTTAATCACACGGCAGCTAAACTCCATTTCATAAGAAACAGTGGGTAAATGAGTTTAGGTGGGTTCGCCCTACTACACCCTTGGACCAATTTATAAGGAGTAGGGAAGCAGAGTAGGAGCGAAGAGAGCAAAGAAGAAATAATTATAACCATTACCTCTTTTACTTCTCTGACTGAGACACACACCACACCCACACATCCTGCACCCCACCGCCCCCAGCCAAATGTGCGCCCCCTAAACCCCAGTTTAAGGAACACACACACACACACACACACACACACATAATATAATGGCCATGTTAAGTGCGGTACTGTCAGGGCCTAATAACAGTGTTGGCAGTAGAATAAGTGTAATAAGAGCAGCAAAGATGACATAATATATGCCTATGGAGACACAAACCACTGCTTTCACCCCAACTCCACATGCCAAAAGTGTCACACACACTCACCTACAGCACATACACACAGTAGGGTTCAGGCTATTGAAAACCACAGACAATCTGCCTAACAAATTGTGGGGTGTCAGTGGGTGTTGACATGTAACATTCATTGGAACATTGATGTGTGTATGTGTGTGTGTCTGTGTGTGTGTGTGTGTCCTACCCTCCAGGGATATGCTCAGCAGGTCTGACCTTTATGTACCTCAAGTGACACACACACACACACACACACACACAGTGACTCAACAGGCTCAATGTAATAGGTTGATTCTAAGAGGCTGTAAATTCTTAATGGCTTTGCGATCTACCAGTTAAACAAAGTTCACACTCAAAATAAAGCTTCTTACAACTACAAGTGGTTTCTCAATACAATGAGACTCATGTCTTTTTAGAAAGAACATATTTTTTTCTCCTCTTACCTGTTTGCTTTGCTTTCTTTCTCTTCCCTCCCCTCTGCTGTCTTTATCCAGACACAAAAATGTCCCTTTCCTTGTTCTTGCTCCTTTGTTGTGTATCCAAGGTGGTGAGGGAATGGTGTTGAAAAGGTTGGTCCAAGGATTGGCTGGTGGTTGGTGAGCTGGTTCTTTCACTGCTCTCTCGTTGCCTTTGGGTCCTGCTCGGTTGAGTGGTTCTGCTCAGACTGCGGGAGATGAGACCTCCTGCATGCAGCAACTCAAACACTAGCCATGTCTGGACAGAGCTGAACTGGAGAGAGAAAGAAAGAGGATTTCAAATGAAATATATCCAGCAGAGATTACATTACTGGGTGATTTGTGCTGAAAATACGAAATGCCAATACATACTGATTCCAAAACTTCCTCTTATGTTGAATTTGCATTTGGGGCACATCTAATTTCATGAACAATAACAAGGTAATTTAATCGGTTGTGCAGTCACTGACATTTATGCTCTGTTCATTATGCCTATTCAGTGAGTAAATCCGAGGTTCAGATAAATGGCATTCAACAATCAAACTAATAACAATGATCAACATGTAGTTTACATTTAGCATATTATATTTAGTGAAAATAAGTACTGTTTGGTAAATATCTATAGCTTTCACAGCAGGGAGGGAGGTTTTCCATCAAAAAAGCACAAAAAAAAGTGCTATCACCAAAAAGAGGAGAGAAGTGCACAGAAGAGGAAAGGATATGAGGAGGGATTAAAAGAGGAGAGAATATATCTATTTATTTATTGATGAATCCAGGTCATCTAGCACACTCATGACATGTGAAGTACCCCAAGGGTCCGTCCTGGGCCTAATATTATTCTCCATTTATATGCTACCTCTGGGGCATATCATGCGCTGTCACATTAGTTTCCATTGTTATGCAGATGACACCCAGCTGTATCTCTCCATTAACCCAAGCAAAAAGCAATTAGACACTCTCCAAGAATGCCTTACGGATGTTCAATGTCTCTAAACTTCTTACAATTATATGCAGAAAAGTCTGAAGTTATTATTGGCCCAGAAACAACAAATGCACATATCTCAAAACATCTCGGCCCTTTGTCCTCTAATGTTTCCAAGTTGCAGAAATCTGAGCATCATCTTTGAAAAAAGGCAGAATTTAGACAAACATGTTACAGAAGCTGTGCAATGCTGTTTCTAATTGAACATTACAGAACATTTTTAAGCTCAGACCATTTCTTACAAGAACCTAGAAATTGTTATTCATGCTTTAATCACATCTCACCTTGACTACGGTGATTCATTGTACATTGTTCTTTCTTAAGCCAGCAGACTGCAATTAGTCCAGAATGCCTCACCCAAACTCCTCATGGGGATCAAGCTAGCCAGCTCAGTGTCATCCTTTTAATGTCTTTTAAAAACATTTTTTAACTTGCTTTTACTTGAGTTCAACCCATTATAGAAACTATTTTGATTTACTTTCACCCCGTGTCTTCACTGTCCTTCACTCTCCCTCACTTTCAGTTTAATTCTCAGCCTTATTGGTGTGGTTCACACAAGTTAACATAGCCAAGGTAGGCAAGCTATAATGATGACAATAATGACTGATGATGCATCAAAGGGAGACAATGTGCAACATGGCTTATTCTGAGCAAGTGGTACTATATATAATGAGATGCCACCTACAATATCTGACTGTTACAGTCAGCGGAGAGCAGGACACCTGTCACAACATACCTTAAACCCTCAGTATACAAAGACCACACACACATACACACACACAGGTGTGCAGAAACATGCACACACTCCCATCCAAAATGTAACTATGAATAATGTCTGCAAATAACTGTCAGATAAACTGACACCCACCACCAGTACATTTACAACCTCCCTCTCTCTCTCTCTCTCCCTCTCTCTCTCTGTCTCTCCATCACACATCACCCTCTTAGTGACACACACACACACACTCATGCGTAGTCAGGCATGTGCATGGGAGCAGACATGTATGGACACATAAGTTAATCAACACATACACATACACACAGATAAAACACACACATGCTCACTCACAGCAAAATATACTTGGACACCAACACACACATAAAAAACATTTTGCATGCACACTGCAAACACATTTAGCTACTTGCAAACACACATACACACATGCACAAACAGACACACACATAGGCACACACATAAATGCAGCAACACATGAACTCACACACAAGTACAGTAGACAAAAACGCAGAGATGATGACTTCAGTGGTCACTCAAAATGACCACTGAAGCAGATCAGAAGTAAAATCTCACATACAAGCTTCACGACAATGACAGTAGTTTGAATTGAATCACACTCAGGTCTTTTTGTCTGTGATGTGTGTTTCATTTGTGTATTGGAGTGGAGAGGTTTTCAAACACTTCATGTAGGACATCATAATGCCAACAAGAAGCACTGAAGACTTTGTAGTGGTGCTCAATACTGTTCTGGTCTTTTCTTAACTAGTATACTTCATACTGGTTACATACTTGACACATTTAGTGTACAATTCCTAAACTTAGCAAACAATTCCCAAAACTATCTACCACATCAAACATGCAATGGGCCCTATTGCAAATAAAACTGAGCGTATGAGTGTGTATGAGTGTAATAACATGAGAGGAGAAAGTCCAAATGCATTCCAAGTAGGGTTTAATGGACTGAGATCATTGGATTTCTTTTTTTTCTTTTCTTTTATTGATACTGGTTTTCACATTTTTGCCACTCGAGAATTCACATCCTATTTGACATCATTGGAGTCACTGCACAACACTCATTACAGTAAGTCAAGGTCTGAATCAAGCTAAGACACAATATGAATCACAAAAACACAAAACGAATCCATTGTGTACTCCACTGCATCATCACCCACTATCCACGGAGGAGAGATATGATGTATTACACCGTCACTGAACAACGCAACATGTATTCTGTCTAGTCTCAAATGCATTTTCGGTAATGGCTGTCTATCTCTGTGTACAACAGTCAGTGTGAATTCATAATAAGCAAATGCTGCAGACACAAGACACATCAACATTCAAACGCACTCAATCACATCACTATTATTTTTAGCGTCTTAGTCAAGCCCTGACACGAGCAACTAGTCCCCCAAGGAATCTGAGCTAATTGGCTATTAATGTACAAATTCTCAATGGTGATGCCTGATAGCAGCAATTCACGTGTGAGCCATCATACTCTCACCTTCTTTCTCTCTCTCTCTCTCTCTCTCTCTCTCTCTCTCTCTCTCTCTCTCTCACACACACAGATGTTCACACTCTTTTTCTCTCCCCTGCCACCTTTCTCTACCTCTCTCCCTCTTAATCACATAATAGAGAGGCAGCTGCTAACACAACAAGGGGATTGAATTGGATCAATCTTACCTCTCACCTGTACAGTACACACACACACACACACACACACGCTTACTCTTACTCATACCTAGGACTTACTCATACCTAGGTACAGTCAACACTTTTGTAAACCTTCCTCCACCTCTCAATCCATGGGTAGATTATATTACAGAAGCCTGTGTGGGTGGGTGCAGGGGCGGATTTAGTGAATCTGGGGTCCTAGGCAAAGGTAAGCATGGGGCCCCCTGAATCCCAACCTTCACTCTTTGTGTCTTTGTGTTTGTATGTGTTTAACTTTTTTTCCCTATTTGCAGGATTAGCCTTTTCTATAGCTCTGATCAAGGGGAGGAGAGGAGAGGAGAGGAGAGGAGAGGAGAGGAGACATTAGAGGAAGGGGGATGAGTGAAGATGAGAGGAAATGTGAGGAAGCAGTGATGTGATGGTAGGAAGCGTAAATGCATATCATGTAGGTGGGTCCAGGGGCATCCTTCATTGGGAAGAAAATAAAATTTAAATCAAACATTTGTGTGTGTGTGTGTGTGTGTGTGTGAGAGAGAGAGAGTCAAAGCTGAAATTAATAGATAAAAAGGGGCAATTAATGTCATAGCCAACCAATCAAAATGTCACCTAGAGTGATGCTTTGAATATTCAGCCCATTACTTAGCGTGACTGTCACTACCAGCATATCAAATGTCCCCCATGGTGATTGGTTGAATATTCAGCCAGTCATTAGTTAGCATGGTTGTCAGAGTTATCCAATCACACGGAGCCAAACTAGGGCATCACAGACTATAATACCCTGTCTGATCACATGTCCACATCATACTTTTCTGTCCTCAACTCAGTGTGTTTGTTTGTGTATGCATTAACACTACACTAAAATACTTGTTTGAATGTGTTCCTTCCTCTATTTAGTACATTCACAAAGATACCCTGACTAAGATCAACCTCAGTTAACCTTTCTCCACGCATTTAATAAAAGAAGTGACATTTTGTTAAACTTGAATTCTGTGTTGGCTCTCTCATTGCAGACACTTTTTTCCTCTTGCAAGCCACACACACACACACACACACACACAATGGCATTATATGCTCTCAGCTACCATCTTATCTCTAAAACCCACTAACAGGCCCAACAAGCTGCTCACTTAACCCTCTAAACCCCACACACTTTCTGAGCTTTTTTTTCCACTTTTTTACTCACTCCTGCATCCCTATGGAATCATCACAAGCACGGCTACAAGACATTTTGCACTCAAATGTCTTTTGTGCAGTATAAAACCGCTATAATGCAATAAACCAAAAAAAAAGAAAAAACATAAACTGAATTTCTTTGAAAATACATTTTACAAAAATAGAAAAACAACAGAATCTCCATATATAAGATATTTTTCCCAGTGCCCACATGTCTTATAAATGGGGAAATAACTGGGGCCTCCACATTTTTTATATACTAAGATATTTACATAGTTACAACTGCTACAGGCGTTTTCAAGTATCTTTTCAGGCATACCAAGTTACCAAGGCCTTTAGCTCTTGTCAAGATTCAAGGAATTGTAGCGACGTCACTGAAAGTGGAAGCGGAAGCATTCAGGGTTCCCCTGTTGCCCTGACAACTGTAAAATTTGCTGTTTTTTACAGAATCCTGCTAGCACAAACGAAATGATGCATCGGGAATCAGATGATTTTTGATTAAATCTCAACATTTTCATCTTAGATGCGTTTATTTTTCCTGACGCGACCGATACTGGAACAGGAAGCATTCAGCGATTTTTTTTACTTAAGGCATGTATCGGTATACAAAGTTAAATCTCTAAATTACCTTGAGTATGCATCGCCTGAATCAGGATTAGCGTACTTATGATCTCCTAACTGTTCAACATTTCTTGGTGCAATGAAACAGTAATGGCTAATTATGCCTGAAATGTTTCCTATCTGTTTGCTGCATGCACATTTATCATTCCAACCATACTGTATAGGCTAAATGCTGCATGAGAAAATCGCCTTTCCACACAAATTCAAATACAGTAAGTCAGTTGCACAGCGTCCCTCTGAATAGTCAGTGAATTCCCATTGGTAATTTGATTTTCCAAGCATCCAATTAGCTGCCTCATGCCGCCTGGCCTTGCTGAGATCATGAAGGACGAGGACAAGAAGACAAATCATTCTGAATCATGCAATTGAATAATTCTGAATCATTCATCTTATTACTACATGTTACGAACAAGTGGACTGTAGGATTGTAGGGGTCTGTATTTCAACCCAGAATGAATGGATGAAAGAGAGGAAGCATGGGAGGGTTGAATAATGGGAGTTGTAACAAATCACCACACCCATCCCTCTCTCTTTCTGTCTCTCTCTCTCTCTCTCTCGGTCTTTCCTTCGAGGCACACATGACCTTGGCACTGCCAAGAAAGAATTGCCACCGAGGCTGCTAACAACAAAGCTCCAGGCGAGTAGAGAGTGAGAGAGAGAGAGAATAGAATAGAAAAAAGGAGAGAATTACGGAAAGAGAATGAGAGCAATAGAAAGAGTGAGTGGATGAAAAACTCTTGATGTCATCGTTGTGGTGACCTCATACCGATACTGTTGATTGTCACACCTAGGAGAGACTCCGGGGGCCAGATGTATAAAACTTGGTGTGTATTTAAGTGTAGGAATGGGCCCGTGGGCCTTTGGGTTTAGTTTGAGAAATTGGACTAAATGAACTGATTTATGTAATGATGTACTATGCGGCACCACAGTAAGCCTTTGTGCAAGTGGTGACATGTTTACATTTATGTGGCAAATCTGTCATTTAAGTAACCATACCCATTTCATAATGCAGACCCAACTCAATCTCCCACGTCCAAATTTGTAACAACCCCTCTTCAGCATGCCGAGCTGCATCAATGAGTAGTAACCACTCTTGTTGCCATGTGAGTTATGTCCTGTAACCCAACCCCGATTTGCTAACTTTCCAATACCCTCCAGACATAATGGAATATCGTGCTTTGACCAAGCCTTGGGCAGCAAGGTTTAGGTTTAGGCTGACTGCTGGAGTTACCACACTCTCCGGTAGAACATTGTGGATTAAAGGGAGAATGGGGACTTTGATAATCCTCTCTCCCTCTCGCTCCATCCCTGTCTCTATCTCTCTCGGGTAGTGAATGACAAATCTCTGTTGGGATAGCATCAGGGTATTATTAGGACAAGGTTTTCATAGTTTTTTACCTCAAAAACATCCTCACAAAGGTTCAAAAGTGGGCTTGAAAAAACAGAATCTTCAACAAAGAGGATCATGGGGCTTCAGTGTGATTTGAGTAACTTTCTTTGTTCACAGGCATCCACTTAAATAAGTCGTAGGACAAACTGCCAACAAATAGGTCTGTACAGCCAAAGATTGTCTTTTTCAACTGTGCTATAGATCTTTTTGTACTTTACAGGATGATAAGACAAGACTGCTCTTACTCCAACCTCAGAGCTGTCTGTGTGTAGGATTAACAACTGGCAGTGTTCATTTTCACAGTATTTCAAAAATTTGTCATAGACTTAGTGTTTGATCAATATAAGTAAAACTGACTTAAGTTAAGGCATTTTCCCTTTAATTTAAGTCAGTTTTAGTTACATTGATTCCATTTAGTCAATTTCTCACTGATTAAATTGACATGTTTTTAGTCAACCAAATAATAACATTGTAGTTGACAAAAATACATTGTATATTGTTTCCACTATGGAAAAAGCACCGCTGCATTTGTGTAGATTAGATGTGCAACATTTAGACATTCCCCAAATATATCTGTTGCTCTGTTATCTCTGGAGCTGCATACATTCACATCTGGGAGCTGTCTGGTCTTTTTGGGAATGTTGTCAAGTTGGACAAAGAGGCATTTCGGCTCTGTACATTCCTGCCTGACTGTGATTGGATAATAATAAACCATGTCTCCAATGACAAGCATGCATATTCATTTGCTGATCTGCAAGAGTAAATGCTTGTCTGTGATTGGATAATAATAACTATGGTATTTCTAAGTTTTCTTTTAACAAAACAGTTTCAATCAAAATGATGATTGTCTACCACAGTGTTTTTCATTTATGCATTTTTTTTTAATCAAAAATAGAATGAAATACAGTAATTGACATTGTGTAATGTCATGGTAGAGAATTTCTACTCATCATCGTCATTGTTGACTAAATTAAAAGAAAAGGGTTGTCAATACGCATTTTCGTCATTCATTTTGTGATTAGTTTAAACACTGATGACTAAATAAAACTAAACTAAACTAAATAAAATAAAATCATATCTAAGTAAATACGTGTTTTTATTTGTTTATCTTTTAGTGTTCATTTCAATATTGTCAATACTTTTCTTTCCTCCTTTCCTCCTCTTTACACACACTCATTACACCTGTACACGTATGAATGATATAGTACAAAGGATGTTATCTATTATGCAACAAACTACAGTGTAAGTTTAAGTTATAAAGCATGCCTGAGTTTGTCCTGGAATGTTTTTTATTGAAACAACAATATCAATATCAATTAACATTCTTAAATGAATGTTTCCAGACAAAATAATTGATTTGACCTGGAAGCACACTGATTTAATTTAATGTTAGATAACTGCAGCTGTAGATCTGTCTTCAACTTCCGTTGTGAGTAGTGGAGTTTGCTATATTGTATTGTATAGGTCCCTTTGGATAAAAGCGTCTGCCAAATGCCTGTAATGTAATGTAATGTAATGTTAATGTAATGTAATGCTGGTATCTCAGTGGCTCAGTGACACTGAATTAAAGTTGTGATCTATGACAAAAGCCTCATATTAAATCAAGAACTGTCATCACAGTTTTAGAAAAAGAAAAAGATGCGATTGAATATGAGTGTCGAGTTCATGCTCCAGAACTTTCCCATACAAATTCCCCAAATTACGTAATCACGTCTCAGTTATTGCGCTCATCTTTTCCACATAAACACACAACATGGCACATATACACTCTCAAATGCTCATTAAGTGTAAGCATTTGTGAAACCGTGTGTGTACATGGATGTGTACTTTTCAGTGTGTGTCTCCTTGTGTTTAGTACCTAAAGTATATGTGCAGTCTGTGTGATTCTACTCTGTGACGACTACATGGCAGGGGAAATTCAGGAAACAAATAAAATGAAAAAATGAAAAAACTACTGTAAAATGAAAAAACACTGACTTCCCACGGTTTGTTTTAAAAGAGGATGTTCAGAAATCAATAGTATTATTGACCTAGGGGCGAGGTAGCATTTGCTTGGCTATCGATTACCTCATTTCTTCATTTTAGCCTCAGTGGCAAACTCTCAGCCCGGGAAGCTGAATAAGCATCACAGAATGAGGGAGGGAATCAGCCTGGGGAAATGTAAATGTTGGAAATATGTTTCTGCATATAGAGACTGTCAAGCTGTAGCCAGTGTGCATTAAGAAACCAATGAGCATACTGGAATACAACAATGTATTCACAGTGTGGATATTTGAGTATCAGTAGAGAGCAGACTGTGGGGTGGGAAGGTTATTGTGGAGGGATTGTTTGTAATCTCTAATCCCCTGGAATAAACTAGAATTATTCTGCCCTCCAAACACCTGTCTATCTGTTTGTCTCTCAATCCCACCTGTGGTGCCTCTGCCCACGCTTTCAGCTTTCAAAAACAAGGCACCTTTAAGAGTGTGTGTACACGCATGTGTGTGTGTGTGTGTGTGTGTGTGTATTTGAGTGTGCATGTGTGTGGCCCTACTTTCTTTCCCCTGTCCCACTCAGTGACTCCCTATTTTCCCACCATTTCACCCGGATTACAAGTGAAATGGTGGGGCATATTTTTGTAGAGTGTGCTGGTGCACACAAACACATACACTGCATACACTATGGTAGATTCTGTTCTCTCTCATTTGGAGAGATCACACTAAACTCCATTCAAAAATCTGTCAGTTTTAAACCTTGTTTATTGGCAAAGGTATATAAAATGTCAAATATGACTAAAAACTTTTTTCTGAATCTTTGGGACCCATTCTTCAGTTCTTCAATTCAGTCTACATATAATCCTTCAAGCAGCACTTTCCATTAAAATTTAAACTTTCAGAATTGGTTCGGCTGTTATTCCCACAATCTTCTGTAGCAAGAAGTGTACACCACTTATAAAAATTGAGATTTTGTTGTTTGGTGGTTTGGATGTACTCCGAATTGAAAAGTGTCTTCTAAAGATTCGTAAAAGCCTTGAGTCGTGTAGTACCATTTATGGACTTTTGCCGATAAAGGCCACATTAAAGTGTCACATTTTTGAATGGAGTTTCAACTTGACATTTTGTCTATAAAAGAGAGAACAGCATGTATTGAGGCTACAGTCCAATCAAAGTATGATCATATACACATTGTTCCGACTAGTAAATAGTACAGACATCAAAAACTTAAAATTTTCAAGTAAAATAATTGTTAATTTGTGGTGATAGACAAACAACAGTAACAATCAAAAATCATATTCTCAATCAATCTTATTTATTGGAGTCTACTAGCAAGCTTGTGTTTCAGTGGGAGAATATGAACCACGCCCGAGCAAAATTGTCCAGTCCCACCCCACCCCCCATCTCTGTTTCTCTATCATTCTCTCTCAATTCAATGGTCTTTAGTGACATAATATTTGACACCAAAATAAATTGGTAGATAGATAGATAGATAGATAGACAGACAGACAGACAGACAGACAGACAGACAGACAGACAGGGGTTTCTATTTCACCTGTTGTCTCTATTCTGAAAACAGGAAAATGTGCTCATCTGGTTGCATCACAACCAGGAAAGCTGTGTGATTTATCAAAAGGTTATGAATTTGAAGTGTTCCAATGTATAAAAATGGGTTTTGGGGTATATACAAAGTTGGGGAAGGAAAGGGGAAGGAAATGTTTAAGACTGTAGCAGCTAGATTGATTATAGCACTGTTTCACAATGTACGTGCATTTCAGATTTGATACAGAGACAACCTCATCCCAGAACTCACAAACCCACAGGGATTGAACCAATTCCATTTCAGTAAATGGGATTAAATAAATGATAAAACATGAAATGGAATACATGCTAATTCTGAGTGTGCTGGATTTGGGTGTATATCCGCCACAAGGCTTCCAACCACATCTTTATCAAGCCAGGAATAATGTTGGAAGCCTTGTGTGTGTGTTCTAATCAGCATGGTAAACAAAGTCTGTAGCCTATGTATAACACACAAACATTCTGTCAACAATCAAACAATGTATCAAAGGCTTTTGGTGAGAATACATTCTTTGCATGCCATTGTCTTTATGATTATTATGACAGATAAGACAATAGCACATAAGTACATATTTAGAGAGTAGGAGGGTTCATGACTATGGAAGAAGCAATTCTCCTAAAGCCCCAAATTACAAAGTGTTTTTCCAAAATGAACCTTCCGATTAGTTACAGGTAAGAGACTAGCGACTGTGTGTGTGTGTGTGTGTGTATACATATACAGGACTGTACTGTAAAAGTTGTAAAAAAAAAAAAAAATGCTTTTAAAAATAATGAAATGAAAAGTTTCGAAATATAAAAACAAACACTAATGCAGAAAACAAACAAAAAACATCTAAGACCAATTTTATTTGAAAAAATCTAGGGTGCCTAACACGTTTGTACAATACTGTATACACACACATTTATATATATTGAAATAAATGCAGCCTTACACCCCAGTTTAGATCCCAGTTTCTCTCATCTGTGTCTCTTTCGCATTTTATCTCCATGTCCGAGTTGTGATGGAACTCAGGCAGGCACAGCACTGTCTTCACTAAGTAAGCCCAAACATACTGTAACAGGTTTTTTGTTAAGCGTCCGATGTTTGCTGTCGAGTTTGATGCCGGACACATTGCACAGGGCCAAACAATGTTAAGCATCTCTTGGCCATGAAACACATCAGAATGCCAATAGATGCTGCAGTAGAAGAGACTGCCATACACTCACCCCTCTAAAGAGCTCGAGACACGCGTGCACACACACACACTAGTGGGGAGACTACAGATACTGTCACTCTGTGAAACTGCAGATGCAGAGTGGGTGACAGAGCTAAAATATTTATACCCAGATCTTAGCATAGTCTGCACCAAGAGAGAGGGAGAGCGAGTGATGGGAAGAGGTAGGGAAAGAGAGGCAGAGAGAGAGAGAGGGAAAGTGCTCGTTTGTGTGTGTATGCGTGTGTGTGTGTGTGTGTGTACATTTGTACATAAGAGGGAAAGCAGAGAGATGACAACAGGGAGGAAGAGAGGGAAAGAGAGAGAGAGATGAGTGTGCAGCACAGATGCCAAATGAATCTAGGGCAGTACAGAAAAAAACACAAGGCATTATTCCAAAATCCACTTTGTGTGTGTGTGTGTGCGTGTGTGTGTGTGTGTGTGTATGTGTGTATTTGTATATATTGGTATTTATATATTTGTGCTTGTATTTTACATGTATGTGTGTGCATTGCTCGTGCATGTAGGCGTGTGTACTGTACAGCCAAATATGTAAGCATCCAGTGTGAGCGTAACACGCCACAGGCTGAAATTCAACTACAAATACCACAACTTTCTTTCTTTCTCGTTCTCTGTGCTTTTTATTCATCACCTCTCCACAATTACAGTGCTCTCTGCATCACACTCTCCCACCCACTCTCCTTCTAGTATGTTCTGCGTCTCTCTCTCTCTCTCTCTCTGTCTCTCTCTCTCTCTCTCTCTCTCTCTCTCTCTCTGTCTTTGTCTCTCTCTCTGTCTCTCTGTCTGCCTTGCTTGCATGTGTGTTTGTGTGTGTGGGTTAAAAGGGTTGGGGGGTTGGCACAAAGCAAAGACGATGGCAGATGGTGTCCTCACTTAACACACACATACAGTACACACACACACACACACACACACAAGGCAAAATGGGCACAAACACAATTTTTATGTGCATTAACATTTTGTGCACACTATGTAGTGTATGCATGTGTGTACAGTAGGTGTGTGTGTGCATGTGTGTGTGCCTATATATGGGCATGTGTGTGTCCTGGGGATGAAAAATGAAGGTCCTCTCATGCTGCTGTCACAAACCTGAGTCAGTTCGCTTTCCACCTGACATACACACACACACACGAGCATGTACTTGTACGCGTGCACACACACACACCCCTTCTCATCTTTTCTTCACCTTCTCTGTCCTGTCAACTCAGCTGCTTGCTCCTTGGCCTCATGACACACACACACACACACACACCAGGATGGTCAGAGACAGTACAGTACAGACAGTACACACTACAGAAAAGGCTCTGCCGTGAGTCTCCTCGGGCCCACTGCCACACCTCCCTTTGTGAAACTTCATCACCAGTGGACCTTCACTAATTCTTTCTTCACACAAACACAATTACACAAATAAATAGATGAGCACAGACACATGCACATGCACACACACACCGCAGGCATTCACCGACCTCAATCACTGGTAAGACAGACACCTCTTCGTATACTCAAGGGGGACAAGGTGTCCACACACAGACACACACACACACCCTCTCATCTAGGGGTGGGCGATCTGACGATTTTATATCGTGATCGATCTCGAAGGCGTCCACAATCTACTTTTCAAGCGAATCGTAGGGTCACATTCTATCTAGCTAAGGATATGGTGCCGTTCAAAGCGGCGGACAACGTGGGATTTAAGACACTGACGCACATTTTAGATGCACGGTATGATCTGCCAAGTCGCAAATATTTTTCTAAGACCGCCATTCCCCATATGTATAGCGAATGCTGACAGAGGATTGCTGCACAAATCAAGCATGGCACATTTTTTGCAACGACGAGTGACTTATGACCCGTACCCGTAATCTGTGTTATTTAATGGTTATCTATTAACTGCTGATTACAAGTTTGTTTAACATTTAAAATAAAGTTTAACTGAGGTTTTAATGACCATTTAGAAAACAGTGTCTTTAATGCAATATTGTGTTTTAAATGGTGCAAATAGATAAGTCCATAGGCTTGTTCGAGGCTGGATATTCTCAACAGTACATTTCAAAATTGGCAAGAAAGATTGTGGATTGTGAATGTGTGTTTAAAAAGATCGTGATGAGATTTTTTGGGAAGATCGCCCACCCCTACTCTCATCCATTCTGCTGCTTCAGTGTGACGCCACAAGGGAGCCAACACCTTCCCTCTTCCATACACATGTTGCACACTCGACAGCTTTTCCTCATCAAAAAAACATTTTGTCAATGCCAGGTCACATTGCACCACTTTGTCACTTCAATTACAGTCATAAAGCACAGACTTATGAATCTATTAATGTGAGAGGGGGAATACATCAGATTGGCCACGACATATTTCATATCCGTCGAGCACTGGTGTGTGGTTGCCAGTCATTTCTAAATGGTGGTTATCAACCCTTATTGTTCTGATATATGGGCTGAGTGATAATAACCGTCAGCCCATATTATTATGGTGCTTTAAGTTAAGGGGTTGGGGTAGGGGGTGCTGGGGATTTGTGTGTGTACATGTGTGTGTGTGTGTGCGCGTGCACAGTTGGTCATCAGG
>CABFOQ010030970.1:3306-13355 GCA_900660455.1 Gephyroberyx darwinii
GAGCCGAACTCCACCCACAGGTGGACGATGTGGTGGGGCAGCCAAGACAGACAGAAGACCACAACCACCACGAGGACCGTCTGGGCGGTCTGTGGGGGTAGACCGAGGGAGAGCATGACGTTATGTAGAGAATAATATGACATCTATCTAGAAGAGACAGAAAGAATCGCTCCCTCTTACCTTCTTTTTGGAAATCTCAGATTTTTTGGACACGTTCTTCAGCTTTTTGTGCAAATGGTTTAAAACCTGCAACAGATATCATAAGATATCGTGTTTCATTACTCTACATATGTGACCTGACTACTTATTTCACATTTTGCACGTTTGAAAATAACATTAATTACAACAATCCAACTTCTATTTAAAGCAGTCACACAGCAAAATGTCAGTGTTAAAAATCAACACTATGCCAGTCCGCACCATTCAGAGGTAATTTAACACTTTAACACTAGATAGCCCCCAGAGCCATACCAGCTCTATGAGTGGACACAACTCTCCAATTAACAACACTGATTAACGCTGGCAAACCCACGCGCCACAGCAAATCCACAGTGTTAATAAGCGTTATTCATTCAGTGACAGTTAACTGGAGCTGAATGTGGACTGTGGAGTTATTTGTCCACTGTGGATGTTCAAAAACCATCTAAAAGGGTGTAGATTTTTAAAACACTCTCAGAGTTGAAGTTGCGCAATTACTTCTGAAACACGCACATACACACCTTTGCGTAACAGACAGATATCAAAGTGAGAGGCAGCAGGTAACCGAAAACGAAGGTGCACACCACGTAGACTTTTCTCTGGTGGTGCGGCCAAACCTCCCAGCAGAAGGTGTTGTTGTTCTCCCTCTCCACGATGCTCTGGTAGTGAGCCACGGGCGCTGCCATCACCAGAGACAGGATCCATATCAGCACCACCCCAAGCATGGCGTGCCTCCCCACTCGGATGGAGGAGGATATCCTGGCGTGGACGATGGCCACGTAACGGTCCACCGACATTGCAGACAGAGTAAAAATACTGACCAGCATGGAAACGGTGAAGAAATAGTGGATGAACTTGCATATGAAAGCCCCGAGAACCCACGTCGGCAGCATGTAGATGGTGGACTGGAACGGGACGCAGAAGAGGAGGTAAGACAGGTCGGCCACGCTGAGGTTGAGGATGAAGATGTTGGTGGTGCTGCGCGTCTGGCCCGGCTTACTGCGCGCCAGCACGGTTATCACCAGCGTGTTCCCGAGCACACCGAGGATGAAAATCAGCCCAAACACCAGAAGCGAAATAAAGTTATCTATGCCCATGCCCAGTAAAGGTTTAGCTGGCAGTTTCACGGTGTTGGAGTTGAAGGGCTGACTTTGGTTCTCCATCAGTAAGTCCATCTTCTCACGGGACGATGAAGCTAATGAAACTGAAGGAGATGGGAAAGTTGCATGGCGCCATTGAAGAACCGCAAGCTTCGCGTAAATCTCAGTTTGTGACAGGGCTCCTCTCGTGGATCATCTTGTTGCACAGACCTGGCGCGTTCACAGACTTCTCCCTGCCTTTGCAAGCAACGTCACCGAGCTGTGCGCATCAGATCCCACCAATACCTCTCCGGTGCCGCGCAGTCCTTAAATAGGGATAAGCAGCAACCCCTCTTTTACACCCCAAAAACATCCATATTAACACGGCGTTTGATCTGCGAGTCTCCAAATCTGACTTTTCTTTAAGCAAGTGAAAAATATCTGCCGATAGGGACGAGATAACAGCCCCTCCCCCAATACTAATCAATTCGTTTCAGTATTTTTTCAGGTCATTTTCTTGGTAGTAGCAGGAGTGCCTGCTTTGTTTCAAGATGCTGATACTTGTTTCTAGAAAATTCCTAAAAAAAAACCAACCAAAAAACAATTGACACTGCAGTGGTCTTATTTCACTCCACTGGCAGTGGAGTTTTTTTCACCCATTTGAAGAAAAGAAATAAAGATTTAAAGACTAAATATGAGACATGGCAAGATGGACATTGTTTGCAGCGTGCTGAATCCCTCTGCCTGCCAGTCAGTCTCATAAAAACCATTGCATTTCTCCCATGACCACGTCAGTCCATTAATGGATTTGGTTTGATGAGACTGCTGTAGCGTGACAATGCAATCGGCTGCTCTGAGACTTTTAAAGAACTATTATTCCCTCAATCAAACGTCTCAATGGCTCCACCAGTAATGCCATGCTGGTATCAGGGAGAAGTGGTTTATGGCACCTATACCTTTTGTATTTATCATTACAATATGCCTATAGGGGTTACTTCACCTAGTGGTACTCAGTATTGATTTTATAGTACTTTAAGGTATTTTTAGTTTTGGTGTGATATCTGTATAGCATTCTTCTAAAATGTATTATAAGGTTGCTACAGTTTTATTTTGGAAGAGTCGAATTATCAAACAAATAGGAAGTTAGGAGAAATTACACAGATCCAGTTGGAAATGTCACCAATGGTCATTAACGCTCTATGTCATTGCACCCCCCACCCCCTTCCCTCTCTGCAGCAGCCCAGTGAGCTGTGACGAGGTTTTATTATAGGTATTATTATCATTATGAAAGCAATAATGAGAGATTCGCTTGGGGATAACCATCTGGAAATGACGACAGAGATGATGCACATGCTATGTAATCTGAGAACAGACCCTGATGTTATCTGCAGGGCTGGTTGTCCTCAGACCATTGCAGACATTTGAAGCTGTTGTTGTTTACAGGCCCTAGGGGTCAATCAGGTAACTTCGGTAACTGCTGCACAAGCTACATGTGAAAATACTTGAAAACCTGAAGATGATGAACTGAACTGATACTCCTGATGAAATGTAATAGTTGTCATTATATCACTTTTATCACTGGGCTATTATACTGAGTGCATGGCAGTTGTTTTATAATTGCTATCTCAGCCCATGTCCTGAAGCACCCTCAAGTTTCCATGGCGACCCCTGTCTCCATCGACCAAGATGTTATCCCCCTTTCTGTTGAGAAGAAGACAGCCACATGTTTCACTAAAGCCCCAAGAGAGCATCCGATTTCCCAACATGCTTCAAGAGTGTAAAAAAAATGATAATTTCTTCATCATCTTGACATAAAAAAAATAGAAACTATGAAATCCCTGTGATGAAAAACCAGTCAAGAAGAGAGCAAGTTGTCAAGTTAAATTTTACAGCAGTGTGAATTATTTCAGCACCGTGGATAGCTCCTCTGCCAACCGGTTAAATTCATCCGGTTCGTTTTATTGCCACCTGGAGAGACGCTCTCTACTTTCCTTTAACCGTGAGATCTGTCACATCTACTTGAAATGCTTTGTCACCTTTCCTTGTTTGGAGTGGTGCTTTATTTTCTCAGTCGAAGTCTCGTGATGGAAGTGCTGCTGCTCACAAATCTCCAGAGCCTGCATCCTACCACTCTGTTGGTATTAGCCAAGTACTTGTGTAATGGTATATAAGCTCTATGATCACGTTCTTGTTTTCTTACCACTGTTACAAGAGAGAGACTTAAGAATTGAAAACAGATTTTTTTTATATCTACCAGGGGAATAGGGCCAATCTAACTCTAAATAGGAGTATATAGAGAGTATAGGAGTATAATAGGAGTGAATAGAGAGACTATTACAGTACAGTCAAGAGGCTGTGAATGTCACAATTAATGGGCACGGTGTGAAGTGACCTTATGGTGTCTGTGCCCTTTTAATAAAATGACATTAAAGCAACCTTTCTGTTCATTTCTGTTCAGAGACACACTCTGGATCAAACTACAAAGACACACTGTGGGATAGTAGTGGCCTAAATACAACCCTCATTTCACTGGCAAGATTGAAACAAACAATAAAATGTACAGGGGAAAAGCCTGCAGGTGTGAGGAGAATTATTGGTCAATGTGAAATACAGTAAGGTGTTGTTAACTGAACCCCTGGTCTGAAGGGCAAACATGAATCAAAACATGAATCATGGCAGTCTTTTAGACAGCCTTGTTGTTTAAATGCCTTTAAAGGCTTTGAAAGGAGATTCAGACAACCAGGAAGAGACGAGACCTGACTATGCTGGCAACACAGATGCAGGATTGTTATATATTTATGTTGTCAATGAATAGGAAAGACGTGTAAGGTCCACTCTTTTAGCTTTGAACCCAGAAATATCATGTTGTCATCTCTGTCTACGAATGTTTGTTACCATCGATAAGTGCTCTCTTAGAGACATAAGGAGATAAGCTGCATTGGACCTTGTTGCTTTTCCTCCCAGGTGGTTAGCCCATTGGCTCAGACCTGAGTCAGACCTGTTGTTACCATGACAATGAGCCATGACAAGAGGCCGCAGCAACAGCAGACCTATTTCCCCAATAGTTTGAAAGAGGCTTACCTCTTGTCTGCCAAATAACGGGAAACCTGGGATTGCCATTTGAGCGATTTACTTTTGACCTAAATCCTTGTTTTGTTTTCGTTATGGAGTGATGCTTGTCCAAGATTATGGGGGGTGCTGAACTGAGCTAACCCTGTGAAACAGTTTATCCACCTTTTGAAATTGATCTTCGTGATCTAAATGCAAAGTGTACAGGTCGTGTCAGCCTACACGATCATTTACAAGAACAAGAAAAACCCCAAATGCATGCTATTCTGCAAAAGTAGTTGTGTTTATTTTGGTGTTTTTTCACCTTTTAGACTTTTTCAACTTTTTAGTTATCAGTCATCGCATAGTGCAGTACCTCAACCCAGCAGTAGAGGGAGTGAGGGAGGTTTGCCTCTGCTCTTAGGCATACTGGGATCTGCTGTACAAATGACTCTCCTCAGCCTGTGGTCCCACCTGCCACTGCCATGTTTCAAGTCACAGGAACATCATTTACTTTACACAATTAATACAATGAAATGCACTGACAAATGTGTGTGCTGTCAGAAGCCGCTTGGCGCCACAGGGTTTATTTGCTGAGCATATATGCTTGATGTCAGCAACATGCTGCACAGTTTCCTGCTGGGAACTGCCCGGCACAAGCACTGTTCTACTGTTGGCTCCACTGGAGGCGTGGGGATTAAGGCCAAATGAATGGTAGATGAGGTAGGGGTGGCTGTTGTTCACTCAGTCGCCAGCTCACTTTGGTGCACCTGCAACATAGATGGAAATATAGCTTTCAGCAGGGATATGGCTGAGACACGTGAGCATCAATGCAGTTAGCAAGGTGGCTCATGAAGTGTTGTTATAACTGCTGCCCCTGAATGTCGCAGGTGTGGATTATTTTGACTTCTGCAGTTTTTAATGAGGGTATCTGTCAGATTATAGTCAGCCAACTGGGTCTACACGTCACAGGCAAACACAACATCAGCTGAAAACTTCATAATAAAAAACCCAGTGGCTGGGATAGCAGCAACTCCTACGATGAGACTGGATTTTTTAAGAAAAATAATAAATAATACATCATGCTTTTAAATTGAGGACAAGCGTGACACATTTTGCCAGGAGTCCTTGTCAAGTTCGAACTGTCTTTTGTTTATCTTGTCTACAGTCAAGTGAGTGGTGTCAGCGTGGTCCCTCATCTGAAGGACGTCGTAATTATAGCAGTGTATAGATGCTCACAAAAACATTTCTATTGTTCAAATGTGTCAAACTTAATAAATAAAAAATAAAGGAGTGTGTTGTTTGGAGCTGCTGTTAGATGACAGGTGAGATTTTTAATTGGAATTGTGTTTTCTCTCCACCGAACAAGCGAACTCGTGTCACATTACAACATCGTCTGCTCCACTCAGCTCAAGTGTTTTTCTCCCAAACCCCCGGCGGCAGCGGTGAAACGAAACCCCGGTCCTGATTCTGAATCGAAACTCAAACGCCGCTCCGCTGATTGACTTCACGGTTGCAAAGCTTTTGTGTGACTCTGTCTTTGTAACCCTGGATGACCTCTTCGTCCAGTGCATCCAGTCATTGTAGCCTATAGCTGACGGCATAGCTGTTATCACCAGCAACTGATGACACAATCCAGAGGAGGCTCAGGCCAAGAAAAGGCTCCCTGCTTCCTCTGTTATATGAAACAAATAACTATCTGACTACATTTGGATTTCATCAGTGGTCATAAACAGTCAGGATGTTTAAAGTTAACACGGTTTTGTTCAAATGCTCATGTGCTGTGGCATTTTGTGTCTCGATTGTCTCTGAAAATTCCCATTGTTTGAACTAATAGGATCAGCTGTAAGACCTGAGGGGTGTTTTTCCCACAGCGTGTCCTCAGACTGATCCTCTTGGCTGGTAAACAACTCGATGCAAATGTCTTGGTGGTAGAGAGCCAATGATTCCATCAACATTTGGCAGGAGCCGCGGTACAGGGCTGGAGCATAATGCTATCGCTTGTCTAGCATCACAACAATATCATGCTCTCTTGTTTCAAACCGAGGGCCGCAGGATATTTTCGAGGCACTGTTGTTGTTGCTGTCGCTGCAGATAGGGACTGAAAAATTAGTTTCAGAGGTGTTTTCTTCAGTTAGACATGATCATCAGTTAGTTTGATCTTTTAGCCTTCGTGCTCAGACGTTCAGGGACAATAGTTCATTCAGCTGCTCAGATCTTATTGTATCTCTTATTGTATCTTGTGAGTCTAGTGATCTTATTGTATCTCTGTACCCTTTATGATTCTTGTTAGTATGACATGATGAACTGTTAAAGTGCCTGGTGTGACTCAGGTCCTGGATGCTTCCTTATCTTCATGTTCCTATATGACTGTATGGATTGTGTTTCGATGTCTCGTGAAGAGACAGAGCAAAGTCCTTCACCGAGCTCCTGACCAGAAGCAGTCTGAACAGATTGTTCAGACTGACGATTATCATGACCTTGTGGATGTTTAGAAACTCGCCCACTTGTCCTCCCTTTGCTTTATCGTCTCTGTACAGACGTTTCTCTGCCAGAGATCTGCAAACCTTACCCTGTGTGTGTGCCTCTCTCCTGAGCTCAGCTTTTTTATTATTAAAGAAGTAAATCATGACTTGACTATCTATCTATCTATCTATCTATCTATCTATCTATCTATCTATCTAACATATAGAGGTTATGAAAACTGGCATTAATTGAGCCCAAACTATCTTATACATTTATTTTCTCCACATGGAACAGAGGAGGGCTTTCTTCCCCAGCGCCTGCCTGGTGGGTTCCTCCCTCCACAATGCCCGGTGAAGTAGCAGATATTCAGCTGCCTCTCCGGGTGGGTGTCTTGGTCTAGATCAACATTCCTGCCGGGGTTCAAGGATATCTCCCGTGTTTGTGTCCCACAGCTTTCTTCCATGGCCGCTATTGTTTCCACTGTGCTCTGTCTCACCCCTCCAGGCCCCAGGAACAAATCTAAGAGTCTTCTGGACACGAGGGCACGGGCAGTGTGGTCAGCCCACTCTCTGCATTCCTGCACCCTATCTCTGTCATGGCTGTGGGCGCTGCGCTGAGATCCTTCCCTATAGGCAAGACAGATGAAGCACTGTGTACGATGGCAGAGTGGACAAACATATCTCCCTCATAGTGCCCCTCTGCATGTAACTCAATTTATAGAGGAAACTGCGCCGCCATTTTGGCTCCATCTAGGCCACATTCTATGGTTTCGAAGGATTTCGCCCACCCATTCAAGCATTACTCAGTGGAAGAACGTAACTGAGTTCAAAAAGGCATCGAGTTTCTTCACTATTACTAGAGATTTAGTTTTTTCAGTGTGGCTAGTTTACACTGACTGAGCTGTGGCTGTTTCATATTGGGGTTTACATTGTGGACAAGAACAGAATAGCTGGCTAGCCTCGTACTCAGCAGACCTCAGAATTTGAGCAATGTTAATGAAGCTAAAAGTGTTAGCATGACGCAGCAGTGGAGCGGCTACTGGAGTTCAGAGATCTTAAAGTCATATTTCACTTTGGAAGAACATGTTCTGTTTTATTTTCATTTCCTTTTCATTTTCTTTAGCACAGACCTCTATGGGAGGTCATCAACGGTGAACCACCAAACCCGTCTGCTCTGGGGCCGCAGAGTCAGCTCCACGTTCTTACTTTCAAAAGCAGGGAAAGCAGATCAAGGCCACATTGGTTCATGTTGTGTCCCAGCTGGTATTTTTAAAAGTGATTTTGCCACCAGTGTTGAACCCGTCTGGTTATCCTTATAATAATTCTTATCATTTATTTTAGCAGACATCGGAGTGCCACATGGGTGGGTTTACTGCACCAGGACAGTTCAGATGGTGTCAGGTAACTTGTTAATGACAGTATATCTGAATCACAACATACTAAATTGGCCCTAATACATTCCCGTTACTTCCAGGCTGCCATTGTCTTACCCCATCCGGCACTTATGTGGGATAAAACAAAGCATAAAAAATTGTAAATTCAAAGACATCAAAGGCGCTCTCTCTTAATGCATTGCAAAATCTAAAAGATTAATAATATTGATGTGTTGTTCTAATCTTTTGTGTTTGCTTTAGTCAGTTTAATTTTATTCTGGTGAAGAGAGAGAGTCTTTGTATACTGCCCCACTTATGAAAGAGCACCTTCCGCCTACACACAGCCCAAGTAGTGCGCCTCCTTTTTCCATTAACGTAAAACTATAAAACACACACACACACACACACACACACACACACACACACACACACACACACACACACCTACCTCCAGCAAATTGCAAAATTGCACAAATGTATTGCACTAGCTATTATTTCTTGCACGACCTTATATCTTTTGTATATTTTTTTGTACATCCTTGTTTATTGTACAGTGCTGTGCGCCTCTCTCTTGCTTTCTTCTGCTGCATAACTGCAATTTCCCCTCGGAGCCATCTATCTATCTATCTATATAAAAAAGTATTTGAAAATACTATTTGACCTTGGTCTGTCACAAGGAGTTTCAGTTGCAGGACTCATCATATGTGTAATGTTTTATATCTATTGCATATAGATTTTCTTCAGCATGCTCTACATCTCCTATAAAAAACACTAAGAACTTATTTTTGTAATTCTAAAAATAAACTTATACTTTTGAAATGTCTTTGGAGGACTTTGTTTGATTTCACCATGTTAACCTTTCTTCATTCGGGATACGTTTAGCTTTCTGGCCCCGCTCCTCCATACTGCAGTTGAAATCAGTTGGACAGGAATGTTTTTTTCTCTAAAAGTTGAAATAAGAGGCAGCTTTAACAAAAGGCATCTGTTCCAAAATATTAATATTCTGTAGCATGGGTGTTTTCTAACACAACTTACCCTGCAACAGATCCTGCTTTGTTCCTTGGCTGCTGCAGCCACTGTGGGTAAAACAACACATCCAGGACTCCTTTTTATTTAGCACAACGGCAAATTTAATAAAAACTCACACAATCTAACACATCCAAGTCGTCTCAGGTGGTCGGAATGAAGTATAAGATCGATGATGAAGGAAATCGTACGCATTGCTCTTGCAATATAACAATATTAAATAAATGGTATAATGGTTAATGGTTAATAAATAATGTTGCAAAAGCAGTATACGTGATTGCCTTCACTGTCCATGTTAGGTTGACTAAAAACAACATACACAAGTGAACTTTTTTGATGCTTCTTCTTCACACCAAAGTTCAAAATTAAAGTTCATTTGAAATCCCATGAGTCATGAACTTGCTGTAACAGCTGGAGCTGTGTGGTGTGGACTTTGTTGGTTTTAATATGAAAACACAGAGATGCAGACATTCCAGTCATGCAAACTGACCATAACCTTATTACTACTATATTTTTATCACTGTAAAAGCTCGGGTATCTTTTACACAGTAGGCATTTCCTGCCCTGTGGTCCATTCCATATCTGGGTGACTGTACTTCCAATTTAAAAGCAATCCCTCAATCCCTTAAAAGATATATGGGTCCATTTCAACAATGGCCTCACAGTGCTGCGGGTTGCTTTGCATCAGGGTCCGAGTTCAGACCCATAGATAACCCTTGTTGTCCCTGTGGCCTGGGTGAGGCAGATGGGGAGAAGAACAATGGCTGGCCCATACAGAGGGCGGCAGTGACTGACTCCAAAGGCACTGAAGGTCCGAAGAATGCCTGGAGCCACGCCAGAGCCATGGACCCCACTGCCGC
>CABFOQ010030970.1:21984-34039 GCA_900660455.1 Gephyroberyx darwinii
TATATGAATCAACAGGATGCTGCTTTGTTGACCAAGAGAGACCTCTGGTGCTCCATACAGGTTCTGCAAAGCAACTAGTCTGGGATGAACCACACCGTTCTGGAATGAACCACACCGTTCTGGAATGAACCACACCGTTCTAGAATGAACCACGCCGTTCTAGAATGAACCACGCCGTTCTGGAATGAACCACGCCGTTGTAGAATGGATCAGAAAAGTCAGAACTGCTTTAATTACAATAATCCATACCATAATAAGATTTATTTTTTTCTTATACAATGTGGAGACACTAATGTGGCACTATAAATATGTTTAGAATCATTTATTTGCTCTAACGCAGATGAATGGCATATTCAAATCATTTTATTTCCACTCAGGAAGTACGTTCACAACACTGCGTCTTACTGTGTACAGTCTACAGCATCACTTAAACATCAACCCAGCTGAGCCTACATGACACTGCACAAAATTTAAAAAAACAACGTTCACTTGAATGATTGTTCTCTTTTTTCAAAGTACTAATCACCTTCAAATTACTCATAAATGGAATAAAAAGATGTCCTTAAGTGCATGGCTGCTCAAAAAGAAGTATGAATGGATCTGTCTGTATAAATCGTCACATCACGATCCTCCTCGTATGTACATACAATTTAAGTGCTGCAAACCTCTGCTTTCAGCTGAAACTCTCACTCGCCTCCTCTTTAAAAACTTGACTGTTTAAACTTCTCGACTGAGTTCGTAGCTCATCCACAATCCCAGACACACTCCTCAACAACCCACCCATCCCATCTTCCATCTCCCCATGAAAGTCCACTTCCTCCACTTTCACTTGCCCTCCCGTAGCAAGAAAAGCCTCCCCCTCGTCGAATCCATAACTGTAGCTGTCATCCATGTCTGCCGCCGCTGTACTTGGATTGTTACTGTTAGCTGAGGAGCTGGAAGCAAGTCTCTCACACCGGGCCTGGTGCCTCAGGAAGCTGTCCCTCCAAATGACTTTCTTCCCACACAGGCCGCACTCATACGGCCGCAGCCCTCCATGAGTCTTAAGGTGCTTGGTCAGATGGTGCTTCATCTTGAAGGACTTTGTACAAACAGGACAGCCGAAGGGCCGTAGGTTGAGATGCTGCATCTTCACATGCCGGTCACGCATGCTCTTCAGGGTGTAGGCTTTGCCGCAGTGGCAGAAGTGAACTTTGCCCGTGTAGGGGGCCCCAGCAAGGGAAAGCGAGGATGACGAAGATGGGGTTGGGGGTGAAGAGGAGGGTGGGAATGCGGCAGAGGATGGGGACAAGTGGCGACTGGAGGTGGGGGTTAGGGCACCACCCTGCCCCATGTTGGTGGAGGGCCAGTTCACCTCCGAGCCCGCCATTGTGAAGTTACTATCATCAGGAGACACGGGCACTAAAGGCCTCTGGGAAACCTGTCCTGTGCCATCTTCAATCTCATCATAGGTGTCGCCGCCAAAAGTCCCTTCCGTGAAACGCTCAAAGTCCACATCCTCCTCCTCCTCATTTTCATCCTCATCCTTCCTGTAGCTGTCGCCCTCTCCTTGTGGCCTCGGCTCCTGTTGAGACCAGGGATGAGCCTGCCACTGCACCCGGGTCGAAGGCGTGGGAGCCGGACAGGAAGGGCCAGGAATTCCTTCATCGGTTTGACAGGCATGGACTGCAGGCATGACTGAGGAGGGATTACTTCCTCCCAAGTCTCTCGGCTCCTTTTCCTTAATCTCCTCTGCACTCACTTTCCCCGAGGCCTGCCTTGCTTCTTCATGTTCATTTGGGCTGGGGTGGAAGTCTCCTGGACAAATGCAAACCACAAAGTCATGCCGACAGCAATATTGATTCAAACTATGCAGAGAGAAAACAGCAGGGAGAAAATAAGCGACCCGACACGGAAAAAAACAGGCAGATTGTAGGAGATTGTTTTGCTTGTCGTACATTATTGATCTTTCCATTCACAGTATTAAAATAGTAGATAATGTAAGAGGGATCAACACATTTTTTCCTGTTATTAATGAATGAAACTCTGATGTAATATGGAGTCTCTTGTAAAGTTAAATGAGCGTTTGGTCACATATAGACATATATAAGGGACGTGTTTAGAGTGAAGTGAGGCAGTTGTATCTTACCTATTTGTACTAATGCTTCCTTCTTCCCTACCGCCTCTTCTCCTATTCCTTCATCTGCCTCAATCCCTCTTTTCTCATTTCTCCTCTTCTCTTGAGTCACATCACTCTCTCTATTCCTATCAAGCAGTCTGTCAGAGCTTGGAGGTGCTCCCCGCTGTTGAAATCTGGCTTTCTGCTTTAATGCCTCACCACCAGGAAACCCCCCGTGATGCCTGCTATTGTGACCAGGTCCATCATGACCAAAGTGACTCGCTTTTGCATGGCTGGGTATCCATGCCTCTTCACAGCTGGAGTAATCACTCTCTGCATAGCCAGGGAGGGTGTCCAGTTGAGAGTCGGCTAAGTGCTGGGCTGATGAGGGCCTCGGGCGACCCCATCTAGGAAACTGCTGCGGCCTTCTCCACGTGGCCAAGGGAGGCAGGGTGTCGAGTTTCCTCTCCTTCCTTCTTCCCTCCCTCTCCACGTATAAGCAGTCGGTGCTGCTAGGGGACTGCTGTCGAGAGGAAGTGCCAGGGTGAGCTGCAGCAGCCTCTCCAGGGGTGCACTCTGCCGAGGGCCGGGGCCTCTTCAGGATCTCAGTGCACTTATCCACAATGTGCCACATCTGGAGGAAGCTGGCCACAGTGACGTAGTTGACAATGTCATCGTGCACAATGCTCAGCTGGCCCGTGTAGGCAGAACTTAGGACACTCTCAAAGGCCACTGGGTCCATAACTGAGGGCAGGGAAACCGTTGTAACATTCTTGAGTAACACCTGTTGAGGGATGAGAGCAAAGCCATTTACTCACGAAACAATTCTTTATCACCTCAGATGGTAGAGTTCAAAGGTTAAAAAAAAACATGGTTTTCAAATCACACAAACATGTTAGTGCGCCTGTTATACACTGACATAACCTGGCCTACCTGGTCATGGAAGTAAGGCGAGGAGGCAGCGAGCACACAGCGGTGGGCCCTGAACACTTGTCCTTGCACCTGGATGGAGAGGTCGCACAGCCTGCCTTCCTCCCGCTGGCGGTTAAGGTTGTCCAGAACAGCTGCACGGGCACCAGGGAAACACACCTGGACCACCAAACCAGCTGGGGCGGTAGAAGCACTGCAGGTCTGATCCATGGTCATACAGGTCTACAGATAAGATGAGATCATTGCCAAGTGCATAAGTATAGATTGCTATTGGCGGCCAGCTGTAAAACATTTGTCCTTTACACCAATGATAGGTGTACAGTACGTGTTGATGACTTTTGCTATAGCTGCAATTTGCAGCACATTCTGCTGTGCTGAACTTGCAGTATGAATCAGATGACCAGCTAGTCAGCATTTGGTCTCAGCTGCTGATCACTACCGCCTTTAGCTAACGTTGGATATCCTACATCCTAACTCGGCCCAACATCGAAACTGTTATCGTTATAAACTGTATAACTTGACGTCTGGCTGTAGTTACAGAAATCGAATTGATGTACAGAAAACACAGCAATGTCCTCACGCAATTGCCTGCCTATTTTCGTTTCCAAAACTAGCATTAGCAGCTACCTAGCATGCTAGCCAACTAGCGTTAGCTTCTAGTTAACTGACGTTAGCAAATACTCTTCCTCAGTACCAAGTCATAGCATTAGCTAGCAAACAGTTAGCTTAGTTACTTTACCTCTGTTGTGTCCGTACGGCAAACGTTTTACTGTAGTATGTAACGTTACTAACTATTTACAGCGCAACATTATTGTTTGGGAATACAGTGTACAAAGTGTCATCGTTTGCCCCGTGTAAATATAGAAGCTAGAAAAGGCTAATGATGCAGCCTGCCCGTAGGCGTAGCTAATGCTAGCTAGCTGACACTAGCTGCTCCCAGCATCAGCATCCTCACACATACAATGGGGGGATGTTTGGTGTGAATGTTGGGCGGCGGTATTAAATGGCATTACACTTGCTATACAGGCATGCTACATTCTTCTGGGATAATGTTAAAATCCGCATCTGTAATCAGCGTTTTTAGTGTAATTACTAATATTATGACCAACTTTTGCACCCATAAACATGTCGTAGACTTGATCACCCCGCCCCTCTGAAGCCCGTTAAAGGGACAGTTCGCCTAATTTCCGCGTATTTAAATCACGACGATGGTTAAAGCGCATTGTTTTTCGGCGATTATGCAACGACGTTAGGTCACTTCTTAGTTTCCAATCAGCCAAATCTACTTCAGACGAGTCAATGTGAAGATACTGTCATTTAACCACGCGGCACAGGGGAGGCCCATTGCATCGGAGCGCTACTCCGCTGCACAGGCGTTTTACCGCAGTGCATCTGCAGCATCCTCTGAACTGAGCGACAGGGGTGCTGTTGCAGGATCTGGCTCTGTCGCGTATTAAAACAGGGGGGGATATTCTGTAAAGCGAGAATAGGACGTCGTGTGTATTCTGCTTCTTTTGCGGCTATTTAACGACGTTTATGGGCCTGCGTACGCTCACGCAGTTTCATCTGCAATGCCAGCACGAGCGAAGCGTCTCTTCCACAAGCCCGGGGTCATTAGATAGGTGAAATTCATATTTCCACATCCAGCTGTCATTGTCGAGGACATAATTGCTCGGTCAGACGAGAGGACGGAGTATATTTTTGACGGAGACGACTCACCTCGAGGAAAGGAGGCCTTTAATTCAGGACAGTAGGCTATAAGTTATTGCATAACCTTCTTTAGATCATTAGATTGGCCTATGGTAAATATTGGTAGCGTGTAGCCTACGTAGCCCTTTGATACTTTTCATAAAGCATGCAATTTATTATTTATGCACTGGCATGTGTGTTGACCAATGCAGAACATAAGTAAGGCGTGAGCAGGTTCATATAGGCGTGTTGCACGTGACGACTATATAAACACGTTTTAAAACCTATAATAACTTTGTGCGCTCTTGCTGTCACTGTAATTTGCCAACATAGAAGAGTCCCAGGTTGACATAAATCTCTGTGGAGCATGTGGCCCCAGGCAGCTCTGATGACTGCTCGCTGCATTTGATATTAGGACCTCAGGGAAAGAGATAATCAAGTCTCTGCAGATGTGGGAACACTGTGAGTCTCCAGATATCCGGATTGTTTCATGTGCTACCTGATAATTAAAAGCTTTGCTTCAGTAGAGAGAGATTGGAGGCCTGTCTCAAAGCAGCAATAATCCGATCAATGTCAGAAATAAACACTGTAACCAACATGAAACTGTTGTTGGCCTGAGCCAAAGAACTGAGAGACTTCCGGTGGATCCATAGGATTATTAGGATATCACACATTTAAGGGTATAAGCTAGACCTATATATATAGATATATATTTACACTTTATATTGCATGTTTAGCTTGACTACTTATAAGCTGCTGATTGCCTGACCTATATACAGACATACATATATATCGATATATATATATATATATGATACTAGCTTGCACTTTACTGGTCCATGGTGACGTTTAACATTTAAAGGCGCACAAACTCTAGTCTTCCTAAAATAAAAAGGAAAACCTTCACAAATATCCATCCCATTATTACATATTTGGATGTCCTCGGCTTGATGATAAGACTGTGAAAAGGGTCATTTAAAGCCTCAGCGACGTCTATTGGAGCTCCATACGAGGATTCTTACACCACAGAGTTTGTATTTTTTGAGCCTCCACATCCCATAAATCAGCCACGCTTACATCTGGTGATATGGCAGCTGTACACCTACTGCTCCTCTCTCTGCTGTGCACCCTTTTTGGTGAGTTGGATCAATTTTTTTTGTGGGCTTGACGTCTTGTGGGTAGATCATACGAACCAGTCAAATATAAACGTAAAAGTTTCCCTGTCTCTCTCGCCTGTTAACAGTGTACCAGTGCCATGCGGCCTGTGCAGAAGTGGACTCCGACACAGAGGCAGTGGCTGGCAGGGGCTTCAAACTGGGCTGCATCTCCTGCAAGAAGAGGAGTGAAGTGGAGGGTAGCGCCACAGTCGAGTGGTACTTTAGGGTCAAAGGAGACACAGAGTTTGTTCAAGTGAGTGCAAATCCACCATTGTCCAAGCATGTTTATTCTGATGTTTATTAGACCTCAGAGTTCAACTGAGCTGTGGGGACGGGCAGGGCAGGGCAGCGAATGGCACACAGCTGTGTTGACCTTGTATAGGATCGTTTCTTTGCCGCTGAAATGCATCCTGTGATAATGACGTTTCCGTGCAGCACTGTCCAATACAAATATGTGAAGAGTTTCAAGTTTCATTTCCAAACGAGATTAAAAAAAAAATGCTTTGACAAAAAGAGTGATCTCATAGAAGGAAAGGCCTTTGCCAACAAAGGTCTTATCAACAAGTTTGAGGATCGGATCAATTGATAGCGTATGGAGCAAAACCCACCCCACCCCTCCACAACAGAGTATGAATGAAAAACAAAACCTGAGATTGCAGCATCCTTCTGAAACAACCTCATGTCACTGTGCCACCAGATATACAGCTACGAAGAGGGCACCGCCTCCGTTAGAGATGAGCGCTTTGAGGACCGCGTGGACTGGAACGGGAGTAAGAGGAGCAACGACATCCAAGATGCATCTATCTACCTCTTCAACGTCACCTTCAACGACTCGGGCACATACCACTGCAACTTGAAACGCACCCTCAAATACGAGTTTTATCAGTACGAAACGACTATCCACAAGGAGGTCCACCTCACCGTGGTGGCCAAAGGTACCATGTAGTTGGCTGTGCTGCACCATAACTAACCATTTTGTGTGTGTATGAGCACCAATTGCAGCAGTAGTAAGATTTAACAACATGGCTTGGGAAGAATTCAATTCCAAAAATGAGATTTCCACCATTTGAAGGACCTGACCCCTCTAACAAAGTGATTGCAGGCATGAAAGTAAAGTACGTTATGGGTTCCCAGCAAGCATTTGATGGATGGTGACGTGCAGGAATTGGTCAAGTTTAACATCAACCCAAACAAGCACAACATTTTGACAATATCATATTATGGCACAGTAAAAAAAATCACATTTAAACAGCTTTGGAAACTGTTGTGAACCAATATAACAAAGATGTTTATGGACGACTACAGACGTCGTCTCAACTCAGGTGTTATATTCACGTGGGTTTTCAGCACTGGTGCAGAAATCGTATCAGCATCTTTTCAATATCAAAATGCTTGCGGGTTACTATTGTAGCTCTGAATCATCTTAAGACATGATATGAAATAGTTTTGTGTTTAAGGATAGAGTCATCTCTGTTTTTGAAATACTGACGTTGTTTGAGGTATCAAAATCTTTCCAAAATGTATACGTAGCATTTTGGAATAAAGCCCTCCAGCTGCAGATGCCTGTCGGTATAGAAATCCCAGTGATTTACGGGCAGCCTTCACGATCTGCCAGAAGGGGCTGCTGAACATCCAACAGTCAGGAAGCAAATGATGCAGTTGAGTGCGTCTTTATCAGTCAGTGTTTTGGTCCGCAGACCTCAAACGAGACAACTGCACTCACTGGCCTCACTGTTATTCACTGAACAACAGTAAACCATCCTTTGTGGATTGTTCCTGTGGACGGCGCTGAAACGCCAAATGGTTTCTGCTTAGTAAGTGCCTGGTCAGACTCACTCTGTGGTGTTGTTGCCTGATGATTTGATTTCCTCCCTCCCTCCCTTCCTCCCTCCCTCCCTTCCTCCCTCTGCGCAGCCACCAGAGGAACAGCCTCCATCGTGTCCGAGGTGATGATGTATGTGTCAATCATCGGCCTCCAAGTCTGGCTCCTCATAGAGATGATATACTGTTACAGGAAAATATCAGCAGCGGGAGAAGAAGCGCTACGAGAAGCAGCGTAAATATCTATCACATACGGCTATACATGCAGCTACACACACACATACTCTCTTAAAGGATGTATGTGTGTTGTCAAGCTTGGAACAACACGCACTTGTGTTACTTTTCAACACAATGTATGTTGAGTCAGTATGTATGGGTTCCTACGGTCATGGAAAACCTGGAAAAATCATTGAATTTCAAACATTGTGTTTTCCAGGCCTGGAAACGTTATGGAAAAATGGATGACGTGCATGCAGCTTTAAGGAATGTCACAGAAATTTGCTGATTTGTTGAAGTGAAAGTTGCAGCCAGAAATAAGAGCTGGGACATTCACATCAGATTTTCAAAGTAAAATGAAACGTGATATTGGCATCATTGACAAATATTGGTCATGGAAATTGTGCTGTATATCATGGAATAGTCTTGGAAAAGTCATCCCCGTTATCCCTGCTATGTGCTGTTATCAACATACTGCATATTGTGTTGAAAACCAACCAGACATACAGGTGTGTTTAAGAGTGTAGATTTCCCCTGAATGCTGCCCTCGTTCGTACCTATGATTTAACCGAGTTGACGCTATCGTTCCCTCCCTGTTGTCCTCTCCTGTCTCTCTCCTACCTCACCCGTCCTCTCGTTTTTAAGCTTATCGCCGTTGCCATTCTTTTTTCTGTGTTTTCACGTGTGTCTCTCTGTCTAACGTCTCATGCTCCCTTTGTCCACTTGTCGTGTTTTCGTCTTGTCCATACCATCCTGTCAACCTCCTCCCTAGTCAAAACCAAAACCTCCCTCCTGTAAGTCAAAAACAGAATAAAAACTCATTGGTTGTTTTACAGCTATACCTTTACTTTCACATTATTCCACCATCATATGAGCATGTCACTGTGTTCAATTTCTAATCCTATTTTTCTTTCCTTCCAGAAATGCTGAGTATTTAGCAATAGCCTCGGAAAGTAAAGACAACTGTGCGGGGGTTCAAGTTGGAGAATAGCCCAGGTATGTTGTGACGTCTCAGTAGCAATGCCTAGTAAGAATGTCATTCCACAGTGAGATACCCACCGGTTTAAAGACAGAAGATGATTGCTATCACCAACACCAGAGTAATTATTGTGCTTTTTAAAGGATAGCAGGTCATCTGAGTCCTTTTGTTGACACATTTCCAGACTGGGTCATCTCTATTTTGGAGATTTTGAATGGTGAATGTTAGGGAATGGTCTTTTTCCCAAAGGGAGATATCGCATTTGGGAATGTCACTCTTAAAGGACTGCAGACTTTTTGGGAAATCGGCCCGTTGGTCAACTTCCCCTTTAAAAAAACACCCACTCAGGATTACTAAAAGGTCTTTCTTCTTACATTAGATAAGGTTACTGTTAACATACTGTATGCTAGCATGTTAGCATGTGCACAGGACAGAGAAATCTACTAGACACAAGAGATGATTCTGGTGGTTCTCCTATCCTGACATGGAAAAAGGGAGGTTGACCGGTGAGCCGGTTTCCCCAGAAGTCGGTGTCGTCCTTTACAACGCTAATGCACGTACATAACTGTCTGTAAATACCGTGGTGTAGAAAATGTGCCATGAAATTCAACAATGTGCATCATCCTTTTTTATAGGCTTCATCCATGGACTGAAAACATCTTCCACTCTCTTTGGTTTGCATGAAGACAACCTGAAAAAACTTTCTCTCTCTTTCTCTCGAGCCTCTTTTACCTTTTCCATGAACACAGAACACAAATGGATATGACACACAAAAAGAGCATGGTACCAGCACTGTATATATACCTGGAAAAGCATGTCCTGCACCTAAATTACAAACCATTATGCACCAGTGAGCCCCATTGTTAAAAGCATATACGTACAGTACTTCTTTAAGTGTATGTAGTACTACATTTCTATACAGCGTAGGTGGTACTGTGGGGGTCTGGTTGACTCCTTGAGATTGATTGTGAAAGAAAGCTTTTTACTAAATCATCAACACCATCTAATGTATGAACAATGCGATACACATGTACTGTAAGCTTATTAATGAACTAGAATGTGATAGACTATGATATAACTGTCTTTCCAGTTTAATCAGTCTTGCTAGTTGTACATTCAATGAAATCTTAAGATGTCCTAATAAAAAAGAAAATGAGAAAATACACGTGACGGAGAGATCCTCTTTTGACGACAAATGAGAGTTTTGCTTTGATTTGCCTGTTTTTATTTTGCAGCGTTGAACGGTTGCATTGGGAAAAGTGCAAGAATGACAGGAATAGCCCAGCGTCCGTCACACACGTCTCTAACAATGTAAACTACTTCCCCTCGGTATGAAATCCTGCGAAGGCTTGGTAGTGATAACTGCTGCCCCATTAAGAAACAACAACACTCCCAGATTTAAAGACACCACCCTTCCCGGAGCCACAGAAGCCTCTCATCATCAACCAAGTCAAGGCTATCCAATCATCTGATGTTCTGTTCATGTCGTCCCGTCTCCTGAACAACTCCTACAGCCGCAACACGCAGTCAGTGTCAGGGTACCGAGGCAGGTTGAGCTGGTACTTCTTCTCCAAGGCAGGCGGCACAAACCGGCCTCCCAGGAAGTGGTAGCGTCCTCTGAACAGGGAGGCGGACTTCTTGGGTGCGGTGAGAGAGATGAGCATGTCAGGCTGGAGTCCGTCTGTGCTGCCCTGCTCCACATCCCAACCTTTAAAAAAAAACACACAGCATGTTGCCACCCCAGACAGAGTGAGGCGTGGAGGAGAAAGTGCTAAAACACGCATGTTATCCTTGTCATCCCTGTTATACTGATGGGTTTATTTGCTTTCCAAATAACTGATCAATGTAAAAAAAAAAAAAAAAAAGCTCATATCCAGAGCAATTTACAATGATAAGCTAAGTAAAACAAGATGAACCAATGGTAAGGAGTGCAAGGGTCAAAGCTGCAGCACCCAAGTACCAAATACCCCTCTAGTGGAAAGCTGCCCTCTTCCCTTGGTGTTGAGGGTGAGGTGCAGGGACCCACCCGAAGGGATGTCGATGCTCGCTGTAGGCACCGTGGTCTTCTTCAACACGCCTAAGATGGAGCCAAAAGGCTCCCTCACGGCCCCCTTGAAGCTGAAGCCAAAGATGGCGTCGATCACCAGGTTGTAAGCCTCATCGATCACTTTAGCCTGGGAAGACATTTTCATCCACATTAATAAAGCATTTGTTTTAGCCTCAACTCCACCCGACATCCACCCTTTTATAGTGACACGGTATATTCTGGTGAGCGTGCACATTTTCCACACCCTGCATATACGCTGTAACCTGCAACCTGCAAACATCTGCTAATAAATAAATCAAGACACTGTATCTGTATTTATTGATCGGTTGCGTTACTCTCAATGTGGTGTTTTGTTGTAATTACTTGCTGGATTATCTTCAATACTCTCGGCTCGTCCTGTTCTTATCTATATTGTATTCTTTGCTGCTGCAATGACGCAATTTCCCCACAGGGATCATTAAAGTTTAATCTTATCTCATCTGAAAGCTCAACATCTGAGTTAGATTGCATGTGGAAGTATTTCTTTATTCATCTGTTACCTCCAACAGCTAAGCAAAGCAAAAAAAAAACCTTTCTGTGAAAAACGCTGCTCAGTAAACTGATTGAGCGCCACACCTCAGGCATCTCGGTCAGGAAGGGGATCTCCATTTTCTCACACTGGGTGGTCAGACCCTGGAACAGCGGTTTGTTGGGCCTCTTTGGGTACAGGATGGTGGGCTCGTATCCCTGCAACAGGAACGGCATAAAATATCAGTAAACTTTATATAGTAAATTCATACATTGTTAAGATTAAAGTTAAGAAAGTGAACTGCAGCAGTGACACTCACAAAGAGTTTCAGGTGTCTAGCACAGACCAGGCCGTCGCCTCCGTTGTTTCCTGGTCCACAAATCACAAGCAGTGAAGGTCTGGCCTTGACCAGAAAACTGGTTGGGTAGGCCTGGAAGACAAGAGACAGGAGGGGTGAAGGATTACCACCAATGCTGTTTTCTACACAAACACATAAGTACATCCTAGTCAAGTCCTAGTCTTAATTGCTGCTCGCCTTGTCCAGATATATATATATATATATATATATATATATATATTTTATTTTTTACAAATGTTACAATTTGGCCCT
>CABFOQ010030973.1:0-14192 GCA_900660455.1 Gephyroberyx darwinii
TCCAGGAGGGTTAGATCTTCAGCCCGGGGGGTTCTCCTGTCTCCTTCCTGTCCCCGGGAGCTTCACCCTATTGCCGGATACCACCTGGAGTCTACGCCAAACTTTTGCTCATGCACATTTCTCTCGCTTGTCAATAAATGTTCATAATGGTAAACCTAGCCTCTCATGATTGAACTGTTATATATCATCAACCTATCTGGGATGTTCAATGCACTCCAGTTATTTTGCGCTGTAATTTACCTTTTGGTGTATCAACTTTCCCCCAACCTGCCCCGTCTACTTCTACGTCAGTTAGTGAGTTCCTACATTTCCCAGAATGCCTTTTGACAACCCGCAGAGAACGTGCCTGGACTTGCTGTATCCAGCTGTGTTATTGTGTCGGTGGAGAGAGCAATACAAGTAGTGATACTAACAGCGAGAGAGAGAATTTCCAGTCGCTCCCCTGACACAAACCACAACCTGTCTTGTGGCTGCATTGCCTTATGGTCTATTGAGGTGTTCTGTAACAGCTTTCAAGTGTTTTGATTGGATTTTCAAGTCATAAAGTTCCATTCTGTTAAACCGCAGACCATCACGTTGGAGTTTCAGAGCAGCATCTCTAATGGCAGAAACTCAATTTCCTTATCTAATCTTCCCTTTGAGAGACCAAATGGAAATCGTCCAAATGTAAGACATGTTATGATCTTAATACTACATACAGAATATAAGGTTGCTGTTACCTTACAGCTGTTGAGATGCTCCTTACACACAGCTCTTCAGATCTGCTTCTCTCTCTCTCTCTCTCTCTCTGTCCTATCCCAGTTCTTCCTCTCCGTTAAGTTTCATTTCTCACGAAAAGCTCCGCGAGGTCACTTCCTTGTCTGCACGAGGTAGCTCTGCACCACAGATTATGTGGGAGTGTTTCTGCAGTATGTCCATGGGTGTGTTTGCATTTTAAACAAGATCACACAAAGCACATATTGGACCTGCCAAGAGGCCATGTTGAGCCTGTTGGACTGGCACACTGAGGGTGAATGACAGCCTTGATTTTCACTTTTGAGGCAACAGCATAACTGTGACAGACGTTAACTATCAGTCTGTTTTAATGCATCTATTTCTTGAAATGTGCAGTTTGTTCATGCATAGCTTAGTTGTTTTCACATCATCTGTTCAATAGAATGACATATTTTAGTCACCTGGTCTGGAAAAAAAGAAACATGAAACATGAAACATGAAACATGAAACATGAAACATGACCCAGTCCTCATCCTACTTTATTGGCAGTTCTAGGAAATTCTTGAAATGACTTGAAGTTTTTGAAGTTTCAGTGGCACCTCATACTTTTACACAGTATTTTAGTATTAGTATTATAAATTCTAATAATTAGTATTATTAGTATTTATTTATTTACGTGTTACAACAAAAGAATATATTGTAAAATATCTTACAGGCAATACTTTTACATGAATGTTGTCTATTGGTACATCAGACATGCCCGTCCCTTAGGCTGCCACTGTGGTTTATTTCATTTCATTTATTTCAAAATAAAAGAGAAACTGGTTGAAGGCACTTGTTGTTTGTACTTATTCTGAAATAATACTTCACCATTACAGTAAATACACGATTTCATGGATATTCTGTTGATACAATATATCAAATCTATCCCATGAGTCCTATCCTACACACTGTAGGAAGTGGAGGTTGTCCTCGGTGTGCCAGAGCTGCTCCAGCTCAGTGTTTCTGCTCTGTAGCTCAGTGATTTCCTGTTCCAGCTGTTTGATGAGTGTCCGTGCCTCGCTCTGATTTTCTCCACTTCCTTCTCTGAGGTCCGCAGAGAGCTTGATGTTCTCAACTTTACCCAGTCGCTCCTCAATCACCTGCTGAAGTTTCATCCTCCTCATTTTCAATTTCACCTGTGGAAAAACGACATTAAGTACGTGCGCCACAGCCTTGTCAAAGCTCCCATGCTGACATTATTACTATAATCCTTTAAAGGTGCTCCATGTAGCATTTCAAACACCAATATATCATTGTCAATTGTCAAGAAATGAGACCAGGGTTGAGCTGATTGGTCGCCTCTATCTCACTCCAGTGATATTGTTAGTGTTTCCCAAAATAAAGATCACATTTCCAATGAACCCCTTTGCTTCCTGCAAAGAGGATGTTGCTACCCGTCCCCCCCTGCCCCTCCCTGGCGTCGCTCCACTTGTGTTTGTTTTCTCTTTGTCATTTCTCAAGAGGATAAACATGTTTTGAGTGATTTTTCCAACAGCCTTTCACTCTGTCCACCATCTGCCATTGCAAGAAACTCTGAAAGCTCTAGCTGGGTTTGCACTGGAAGAACAGCGCCCTCTTCTTGTTTTGTGCCATAAAGCAATGCAATGTAATGCAATGTAAACTGCAGTGCAGATGTCAGCAGAGGCTTCCAGTCTTCTCGCCAGTAATTTTGTATGTGATTATGTGTGTGATGTGTGTGTATGTGATATTATTATATAGGATTTATTGATGTTAAAATGCTGCACAGAGCACCTTTAAATGTCATTAATGTTACAAAGTACAAAGTGTGAGGTGATGAAATCAATGGGTATGAAAAGTAAACCATTGATGTCGTATTGTTAGTGCTACACGACACAGTGTTTCTGCACATGCTGCTGATTCGACTTTACCTTCTTCCTTGCTGCTTCCTTAGCGATACAAACAATGCGATGGCCCCTGTGCTCTGTCTGGGCACACATGGCACAAATGCATGTTTGATCACTCCTACAGAACCTGTCTAATCGCTTCCCATGCAGTCTGCACACAGAGTCCTCCAGGTTCTTCAGCACGCTGATCAGATGATGGCGCCCAAGAACTGCATCCCGGTAATGGGGCTCCAGATGAGCATCACAGTAGGAGGCCAGACACACCAGGCAGGACTTAACCGCTCGATGCCTCGCCGGGCAAATATCGCAAGGCACCTCTCCGGCTCTTAAAGGGGCGGTTGCGTCCTCAGCCAGGGCGCCAGCGTGTAGCGTTTGGTCCATTTTGAGTTGTGGCCTGGTGGGGAATGAGGCCTTGCAGAGGGGGCACTGGCAGGCCCCGTGGAGCCGCCAATACTCTCCTATACAGCCCAGGCAGAAGCAGTGTCCACACGGGAGGGAAACAGGGCTGGTGAAGTCATCCAAACAGATGCAGCACCTAGGAAGCTCTGACATCAGGTTGACATTTTGTGATTGGCTGTGTGTGTGTGGTTTAGCCTGGTTTTAGCTTTCACAGATTTCCATGACCAGGTGGTGCACTGTTCCACTGATTCCACTAAAATATCTGGAACGAAAACAAGGACTTTAGTTTTAGTACAGACTACTACGGATATCCCCGACTTTATTTAACTGACACCGACTGTTTGGGAAATTTGGCAACTTATCCTTTATGTGACAATTAAGGACTGGCAAAAAAACAAACCAAAAAAATGACTGAATTAATAAAAGGACATGTTAGCATGTGCACAGGACAGACATCCCAAAACGTCAGTGTAGTCCTTTAAGTCTGATCAAAAAAAGTTGTTGATGTTTGAATGTGCTGTTTGAACAGTCAGAAGCAACGTTGTGCTGAACAATCAGTCAGTTATTGGAAGCAATTTCCAGTTTAAACTATCCTAAGCGATTGAAATTGAAAAGCCTTTTTTGATTCAACCACGACGTGTTGAAAAATGTATGGCAGCCCACAATGTACAACAGACAAAAGTAGACGCTACTTGGACGTCAACATACGTGAGTCAACACTGAACCTACTTTTGAAATACAGAAAACTAAATATTGGAAGAGAAATAATCAGTTCACTCGCCGTTCTTGAGTAAAGTCCAGGTTGTCTCGTCTGTCTCTCTATCAGCGTTTTGGTAACGTGAGGCTCATATTGGTCCCTTCTTCCTCTATGGGTCTGGACACACCTACCACTGCTGGGAAAGAGGCGACGCTGGTAGACTATTGGACTATGTAACCTTCAGCCATTTCCTTCCAACTCATACACCTGGAAAAGCAGGCGTCGTTCCTTTTAACAATTCAGTTTGATCTCAAGTATGAAGATGAAGATAAACACAAAACCACTCAATAAATTTATTCCTTATCCGACCTTTATTTTGATGGTGAAATTGTATACATGGTCAAAAAAAAGACACTAAAACACTTTTAAAAAAGGAAATGATACAATGTACTTTCACCTTTATGACTTTTATACTTTTGTGAGAATCCTTCAACTGCATCAGTTAAATTGTACCATCCGTTGTACCATCTCATGTAAAAATAACATTGATAACATTTGTGTGTGAATGATTAACTGTAGAATTGGGAGATTACAGAATAAGTTGATAATCAAGCTCATATTTTTGTTACCTTTTCCCTCAGATTAAAGAGGCATTTTTTAAATCCTTCAAATTAAAGTAAAAACAGAAATGATGAAAATTGGAGTTGTTTACAACGTAGCGCTTTGCAGTCATTTGTTAGCGTCAGTGTAAGAGAGCGAGGAGCGACGCTTCATCTACCATAGAGCTGATAACCAAAGGCTCTGATCTTTTGCCATTGCTGTGTACATAAAAGTAGGGGAACAGTTTTTCGGTGAAAGATTCTCCCCTGAAAGAGTAAATATGTGACTTCTCATCCACGTCATAGAAGGAGACCCGGCCCTCCCTGCAGTCCACATAAACTCCTACGTTTCTGGGCCTTGGATTCAGGTGGAGGGGTGTGTAGGGAGAGACGTGAACAGTGTAATTGAAGCCACTCTTTCCCAGGGCGTAGAACCCGTTTTCTCTTTTCACGTTGAGCTCCCCCTTCCTGGTCGCTGTTTCCTCGGCCACGCCGACATCCCAGTCGTTCCTCAGCCCCACCCGGACTTCCCAGTAATGGCGCCCAGAGCCGAAGCCCTTCATCCCTAAAACCATGGGATGGGTGTCGAACCTCTGCGGGTTGTCGGGCACCACGTTGGCGGTTTTGAAGTGTTTCACACGTTTCCCGCCATCATACAGGGTAAGATTGCGCTGAGCAGTGCTGGGGTCCAGGGTGACTGACTCTGAGAAACATAAGGTTTGTTAAAACACAACTCCCATTTTCAGTTACAATGATAATTAAAGACATTCATCTGACCTTTGAACTCTCTCATTCTCTTCAGTTCTGTAACACGCAGAAGCACAACACAGTTAGTGGACTGTACTGATGAAGTACATGAAGTCGATGAAGTTTTACTGACGAAGCAGATGCTTCAGACGCTCACCCGTGTTTGTCAGAGTTTTCAGTTCTCTTTGAAAAGCGCTCACAAGCTGAGAGACAGCTCTCCTCACCGTGTCCACACACACATCGGAGTAAACCCTGATCTGAGACCAGTCCTTGGTAGCTGGTTGTGTGCAAAGGGTCTGGAATGTCTGAGATGATTCACAAACACATAAACGTGAATGGCATGGGTTTAGATAGATGGATGGATAGATAGATAGATAGATAGATAGATAGATAGATAGATAGAAGTGTTGATGACTGACTTGCAGGAGGTGAAGGTGGTCCTCAGTTTGTGAAAGCAGCTCCAGATCCGAGTGTCTCCTCCGCAGTTCGGCGATTTCCCGCTCCAGCTCTTGAATCGTGGCGTCGGCTTCGCTTCGTGAGCCCCTCAGCTTCTCCTCCATCGACGACCTCAGCTTTGTCTGCATCAACTGAACACGACTCAGCAGAGCAGTGAAGAGCTGATTGCTGCCCTCCATCTCTTTATTTGTTTTCTCCTATAATAATACAAGAAAAATGGGGTAGTGGATTAAAACGCAAAATGTTTGGAAAATGTTTTCCCAGTACTCACTCTGCTCATCTCAGAGATGTGCCTGATTTCCTCTATCCTTTCCATTTTCTCCTCAATCATCATTTGGATCTCTTCTTTTTTGCACTGAACCTTTTCCTATGGATAGAAAATATACAATTTCAAGATGAATTGACTTCCCCACCCACAAGCCCACCTCCTCCACCACCTGCACCTGCACATGTCTTGTTTTGATGAAAAATGAACTAATTTCATGCCTTCTGTCGAGAACCTTCCTCCTCAACAGGCACCGCGTCGTGGTTTCTGTGGTCTGTCTCCATGCACAACACGCAGACGCACATCTGATCGTCTCGACAGAAAAGCTCCAGGAATCTCTTGTGCTTCTGACACACCCTCTCCTCCAGGTGGTCCACTGGGTCGATCAGCTTATGTCTCCTCAGCGAGGGAACTCTCTGGTGAGGCTCCAAGTGGGCTTGGCAGTACGAGGTCAGACACACAAGGCAGGATTTCAGAGCCTTGAACTTTCTTCCTGTGCAAAGATCACACGTCACCTGCCCACTTGCAGCAAAGCAATCTGGTCCATCAAGTCTCCTCCTCTTTATTTGCACTGAAATCTCCTGCATGACCGTGTTTGTGCAGACCTCAGGCCTTGCGTAGAATCTTTTCTTACATTTCGGGCACTGGCATAACTCGCTGTTGTCCCAGTGCTCGCTGATGCAGGCCTTGCAGAAGTTGTGTCCGCAGGGCGTGGTGACTGGGTCGCTGAAGACATCCAGACAGATCGAACACTGGAACTGCTCCTCCGGCAGAAAGCCGGAACATGACATTTCTATGAGGGAAAATGTCATTTGTGTGAATGTTTCTGGTCTTTGAGGCCTTTTGCAGTATGTTGAGAAGACTGATATGTTATAACCTCGCACTTCTACAGCACATACTGGATATAAACACTAAAATTGAATTCATAAGGCAAAATTAACTTTTGAATCATCCTAACAATGTGAATGCTAACCCTGCCCTGTGACTCACCTTCCATGAATCAGCTTGCTGATCTTTTTCCTGCATCCCAGACACAGACACATTGTTCTGTATTTTGCGAAAAAGGTTTACAAAACGGAAAGATGGCAAATTCGGGTTGCAGAATAACTCACCTGACTCTCGATAGCTCCTCTGTGATGTTTGGAGGTTTTCCTACCTGCCTTACACATAGACAAGAACCTCTGCAGTAACTACACAGCGCTCACAGCAACTCTCAGATGGGAATGGATGAACACTATTTCTGAGAAGTTGGGCCGGTCACGATTCTTGAGTGGGTGTGGTCAAGTGACATCATTTTGCTGAATAGAAACCTACAGCATTTTCCATTTTTAGAGTCCATCCATCCAACCTGTCTTCAATATTCCCAAAGTAAAGCAGACATTCTTAAATGGGGAACCTTTGAGACAATATTTATTGTTGTAAACTATGAACACACATTAAAAAGACATGCAATCAATAAACCAGAGGATCAAAAAGTTTACTGCATTTCATCCTTCCATCCTTCACTTCCTTCCAATTCTAATTTAATAAAATGTCATGCATTCAAGGCTTTGTAATATTCATGAGTCAGACAGAAATGATACAATTAATCTATGTCAAGCTACATGATTGCAAATACACATAAAAATAACAAGAAATGTAGTCTTTCATGAAAGTAGGTTAAAAAGGGTTTGCACAAAATAGTTTAGCTTTTATTCTCACAAGGAGTTTCCAGCTTCTTTCGGTCTTTTAGCTTTTAGCTCTGCTGGATCAGGGTCTTCTCGTTGACGGGACAGATCACCATGGTATCAGAGGCTTTGTCGCAGCAGTACAGGTAAAAGAAGGGTAGGATCTTCTCCGTGAACCTGTCCTTGAAAGTGTAAATGTGGGTCCGGGCCCTCACGTCATAAAACGACACTTGCCCCTCCTCGTAGTCCACATAGACACCCACCCGTGTGGGCTTGGGGTCAAGGGTCAGCAGTAACGGCGGGGACGTCGACATCCGGTATTCCTGGCCTTTCTTCATGGCCAGAGCCCAATAGCCGAGGGAGGTGCTGACCGAGATCCTCCCCTTTCTGTTGACGGAGGATTTAGCCACGCCCATGTACCAGTCGTCCTTGTCTCCCACCTGGACCTCCCAGTAATGCCTCCCCGAGGTGAAGCCCTCGCGGCACAGGACGATAACCACCGTGTCAAAGCGTTCAGGGTGGTCTGGGAGGTCCTGCCACGCCCCCAGGTGCCTCACCTGACGTCTGTCCTGAGAAAGCTGCAACCACGGGTTTGCTGTGTCGGGGTCCAGAGTTAAATCCACTAGGATAGAGATAGGGGATAGGAGATAGGAGATAGGAGAGTTTTGTGAGGGTTACTAGATCTTAGAAGTGCCAAATGTAGCGTGAGATCTTCCATATTTGTGTAAAGGTGAAAGACAGTGATGTACCTTACCTGTGTATTTCAGAATCTTTTTGATCTCTGTAAAATCAAAGGGTAAAAGTTCAGCTTGAGGCAAAGCTCTCAATTTGATATCAAATGAAATTCAAAAATGGGACGGTCGAGGGGAAATCCTACCACTTTCAGCCAGTTTGTTTATTATTTCGTTTAATGTTGTCTCCAGTTTGGACACAGCTCTCCTGGTGATGCCAACACACATGTCAGTGGGAACCTTGGTCCCAGACCAGTCTTTGACAGATGGAGGGATGCTGAGGGCTGGGAAACTCTACAGAGAGATATGGCACAATAATTAAGTATAAATGAGTTTCAATCCAAGATGAGATACAATTTGAGCATGAGCCCCCTTAAGTACAGATAGCAACATTTTTCATCTGTGTTTCATACATACATACAGCAATAAATATCAGGCAACCTTTTCCGCCAAAATGCATATACAGTGTTTTGAATGAACCCTTCAAATCTTATTTAAAATGATTTTTCATAATAATAACAATCCATCTTAAATACCAAGATATCACAATTAACTTGACAATGATGTATTGATGCTTCTGAACTATTTTTAGGACATAAATCTCCAAATATATAACCTATAGCAACTTGATACCAAAGTGACACCCAACAACTTTGCTCATCGTAACAGAATGCTGTCTCACCTGTAGGAAGTGGATGTGGTCGGTGCGCGCCACGTTCTCCAGGTCAGTGTTCCTCCTGTTCAGCTCAGTGATTTCCTGCTCCAGTTGAGCGATGAGGCCCTGGGCCCAGCTCTCCGTCTGCCTCTGCTTCTCCTCCACGGCCAACACCAGTTCAGCCTGGGTCCTCTGGATGGAGCGGACCAGCTCCGAGAACACTTGCATGCTGTCGTCGATCTCTCTCCGGGCACTCGCCTGGAATTGGAGCGTGGCGGCCATAGATGTCAGGTGAACATTTGTTTTGAAGCTTCAATATTTCTGACTGATTGATTGATTGATTCAGTCATTCAGGCACAGAGGCTGAGCGATATACTGTAGATATACTGTAAAAACATATTTTTCTCTCTTGCCACTTGACTGGGATGAGGCAATCGGTAACATTAGTGATGATGATCACTGGCAATGCTCTGGTGATTTGACTCATGTTATTTAGGATTCATAGCATTCTGAATCACATTTTTGGTATAAGCTCTTTCTATGCTTCTTCATGAACATCCCTGTGTACAAAATATTCAGACTCCTACCATGAAAACACAACTCACACCATCAATGTGGGTGTAAATGCACACACAGACTGGCATGCTCTGTGACCATTGACCGTTTGATCCCGCGAGGACTCACTTTGTTGAGCTCCACAGAGTGTTTGATCTCCTCCACCTTCTCCAGTCTTTCCTGGATCATCTGCTGGACGTCTATTTCTGTCCTCTTCAGCAGCGCCTGCACAGCATGGATCAAGGAAGTTGAATTCACAAACAAGGTCGGCGACAAGTGTCTACTTAACTGGGTAAGAACACCCGATTTGAACTTCACGTTTACAATTGAGAAAAAGACCAGTCCAGGGCACTTTCTAGAAATGAAAATTGATCTTTGTGGCAGATTGAAGTTTTCTGTTGCTCTGGAGGCAGGCATAATCTCATTGGTTAAGCTAAACGTCAATGGGCGGAGCCAAAGAACCACAGCTAACTGGCTAACTGGTGCACAAGTTAGCTAACTGGCAAACTTGGATGGCAAAGAAGGAACTGGTCAAAATATAAATGAAATTATAAATGTCAAGACCATGGCATTCATGATCTTAGAGGCTCAGCTAACTAGGCTAGCTAACTAACTTACTTAGATAGCGATAGGCTAGTTTGAACTTGGAAAGTCAGCTAGGGTAACTAGCAAACCCAGATAACAAGTATCTCTAGATTGCATTCTTTCAGTTATACCCGTTAGTAGCAAGGATATAGGCTAGGCTTCATAATATTAGCTAGCATCTCTCTTACCCTTTGCCTTTTTCACTGGGCTTCAGTCTTACTTAACCAGGTTTACCTCAACCAGCGAGATTTCTGCCTCCAACAAATGTCTAAAACTCCAACCTGCATATTTGTGAGTAGAAGACATTAAAGTTCATTGCCTCACCTTCTTCTCTGTCCATTCCCTCTCTACGGGGACAGTGTAGTGAGCCCTGTGGTCGGTCTCAGTGCACAGTACGCACACACAGGTTTGATCCTTCTTACAGAACAGCTCCAGGAGCCTTTCGTGCTTCGGGCACATCCTGTCCTCCATGTTGGCGACCGGCTCCATCAGCTTGTGCTTAGTGAACCTAGCGGTGTGGGACTTGAGATGCTCCTCGCAGTAGGAGGTCAGACACACCAGACAGGACTTGACAGCATTCGGCCTGTCTTCCCCCAAGCACACGTCACAGAGGACCTCCTCCCAGGGGCTGTGGAGTGGAGAGGGTGGGGGAGAAGAAGGAGGAGGTGGAGGTGAGGTTTGGGGAGCTGGAGGCAGCGGACTTTGCAACGAGGGTGGGGGTGATGTTTGGAGCAGCGGTGATGTTGACCCTTGAGATGTGGCTGGGGGTGATGTTTCAAACACTGGAAGTGGAAGCACTGGGGGTGATGGTGGAGGAGAGGTTTTGGAAGGAGGTACCAATGGTGGTAATTCCTCTTGCAGTCCCATGAATGGCTGCTTCTCTGCTGGTTTCTCCTTTGACCCGTCTTTCTTTCTTCTCTCCTCTTCCTGCTTTTGTTTCAACTCCTCCAGAAGCTGCTGCTTCTGGTTTTTCTCCAGAAGCCTCTCCTCATCCTCCTTTTTCCTTCTCTCCATGGTCCACTTCTTCTCTTTCTCTGCTTTTGCCTGCTCCTCCTCCTCGTTCACCTTTACCTCCTGCTGTTGCGCCGCACTTCTAACCCTGATCTCCTTGAACTGCTCAGCGATTTCCCTCAGAACTGTGTTGACGCTAATATCAGGCCTTTTGTAGAAGGACTTCTTGCACATAGGGCACTGATACAAAGGGCTGGTCTTCCAATATCCAAGGATGCAGCTCTGGCAGAAGTTGTGTCCGCAGGGGATGGACACGGGGTTGGTGAAGACGTCAAGACAGATGGAGCAGTGCACCTGCTCTTCAGAAAGGTTCCCAGTAGAGGCCATTCCTGCACGGCGGAGAGGCAGGGTCATTTTCTGCACAATCAACCCGCCTTTGGACGGGTCATCAAACCTGCTGTGATATCGAGGTCGCTAGGGTTAGATGGCGTTTAGTTTGGGTCACCTGCATGCAAAACTACTAAGCAAAGCATAAAGGGCCTCATTTATAAATCCAAACACAAGTTACATTGATTTTTACAATTTACTGTGATATATTAGAAACTCCTTTTTTTTTATCAGTCTTTGTAATGATTGTATGATCAGGAGTCTTTTTATAAATGAGCCCCAATGAGGAGTGTTGTCTGATCTTGGTGTTTGTTTTTCTTTAATGACATTGTCCTTAATGAAAGGGTCACTTTCAGTTTCCATCTCCTGGTCAAGTGGCTGAAGTGATTTTGTCTTTGCTTCTTAATAAACAGATTGCATCTCTGACTGTGAGCCAAATATATTGTATATACACTGTCAGCATGTCTGTGGAGCTGTGAGTATGTGTCTGCTTTTTAACACGAATAGAGCAAGAGAGAGAGAGAGAGAGAGAGAGAGAGAGAGAGAGATTATGAATACATGGCCAGGAAAAGGCCTCGCTATTCGTGGCAGGCCAGATTAACATCTCTCCAAAAATATTGTTGCAGCCGCTGACTCATGTTGCAGTGCTTCCCTCTTCTAAACAAGAACATGTTCTGGCTTATTTCAAGGCATTTAATCACCCCAGCGCCTCAACAGAGATAAACTGTTACAGCTGTGATCAATGTCTGATGGAGAGAGAGAGAGAGAGAGAGAGAGAGAGAGAGAGAGAGAGAGAGAGAGAGAGAGGGAGGTCTCTTTAAAAACCACATACACACACATAGCTAACAGCTCCAACAAACCATACACTATTTAAAAAAAAAACATCCAAAATACAAACAACACTCCCAAAGAGAAGTACTGCGCAGAAAACCAGGGAGAACCAACCCAGAGATAGACAGCAACGAGGGAAAAGAGAAAGACATGGGGACACTCACCAGAGAGCAGCTGCTTCACAGTCTCTTCTGTGCACTGTGACACACGAGACAGGCTGAAACCACCACCACCAAACCTGTCCAAGACCACCCCCTCCACGCACACACACACACACACACACACACACACACACACACACACACACCTCAGACCCAAAATATACCCCCCTCCCTCTCCTTTTACCCCAGATACAAATTTACACTCCCCTGGCCTGGCCCTCTGAGCTCCAGGACAAATGGATTTAACCCTTCAGAGAGCACGACCGCGTCCAGGCCTGAGTCCACCAGACGGGACAATTCAGATAGTCCGGTAAGTCACTGAGAAATGTACTTTCAAATACTGTGATTGTCAGATTTTTCCGTCAGTCTTCGTTTTAATTCTTCTCATCGTTACTATGAAGCATCCTGAAGGAAGATGCTGAATCCCTACCTGCACCCTGTCCTCCCTGTGGATGGGAGCAAGCAAAAAGATGAAATAATTCACCTTCAGGGGTTCAATAAAGCAACACCAAACATCCTGCAAGTGGCTTAACATCTTTATTGAACAGGTTTAGAAAAAAAAATTACATTTTGTATACAAGTAACAATGTTTAACCATTTTAAAAGGCTTATTTGTGATTGGTTCAACTTATCTGGCTCAGTGGAACCAATTTCAAAGCCTTTTGTGTAACTATCTCTAATTGGCTCTCCAGACACGCCCGATCAATCCCTCTGGAAATTAAATGTACACATGTTACTTACTGAGTTCATTGCCTTACTCTATCAACTCTCAGAGGACTTACACAGTAAGGAAAAGTATGACTCAAACATGCACCCCATCACCGTCTCCTTAACATGTCTAGCTACACCAGGGCTTGGTCCTCCAAATGGTCCCATGGAGTGATAATCTACTTGGTCATTTTTGATGCAATTTAATTACATTTGAGGAGCAATTTTGAGATAGCTGTCTTACTGCAAGGCATTTTAACAAACACAATGACAGCATAAGAGAAAATGATGCCTATTTTAATCTCCAAATGACCAATACGCAATTACATTTTTGACCCATGCTACATTTGTGGCCCTTATCACTCTACACCCTTGAGCTAAACAGTTATTTGGTAATAGAGCGTTTGTTTTCATTGTACTGCTTTTAATCAGTTCAGTTCAGATCTGACCTTCTCTAAATGTTAAGTGTTTTTCCAGAAAAAAAAAAACAGCTAGCAGGAACCAAACAGTTCGGCTGTCAATCACTGATAATCTGACCTATGATTTAGCGGCATGAACACAGAAGGAGGTGGGTCCAAGTTACAATTGGCAGTGAACAAAACATGAATGATTGAATTGCCTGCACTGCAAAAAAGGAAAAGGAAACAAAGTCTATTGGAATAAGTTGTTTAATCTTGCATTCAGTCGTAAAACCAGGTTTTACTTAAAGCAAGTTAATAAATAACCCTAGAGGGTGAGATAATTTCACTGGTTTCCAATCCAACTACATTCACTTTTTTCGATCAAGTGCTTTGGAAACAAGTGAAATTATCTGGATGTGAAACTTGTTTTAGGAGAAAAATCATTTTCTAAGACTGAACACAAGATTAAATCACCCGTTCCAAAATGCAGTGTAAAGCACTTTGCGACACGTTTTGTTAAAAGCGTCTTATAAATAAATGTAACCTGAATGAATTGCTTTTGGCTGGCTGTGCGTCTCAGGTGTGTTTGACGTGGCTTATGGCGAGCGGGGCGGAGTTCTTCCCTTCCTGGGTGAGACAGGGGCTGAAGATGGGGTACAGGCTCTCGTTGAAGGTGTCAATGAAGGTGTAGAGGTGCAGACGCGCCTTTACATCATAGAAAGAAATCTGGCCTCCTTCGTAATCCAGGAAGATTCCCACTTTATTGGGTTGCGACG
>CABFOQ010030976.1:0-11879 GCA_900660455.1 Gephyroberyx darwinii
GATTTTTATGCAGGACAATGCTCCATCGCATGCATCGAACTACTCCGCTGCGTGGCTAGCCAGTAAAGGCCTTAAAGATGAAAGAATAATGACATGGCCACCTTCCTCACCTGACCTAAACCCTATTGAGAACTTGTGGGGCCCTTCTTAAACGGGAGATTTACGGTGAAGGAAAACAGTACACCTCTCTGAACAGTGTCTGGGAGGCTGTGGTTGCTGCTGCACAAAAACTTGATCGTCAACAGATCAAGAAACTGACAGACTCCATGAATGGAAGGCTTATGACTGTTATTGAAAAGAAGGGTGGCTATATTGGTCACTGATTTTTTTTTTAAATGTCAGAAATGTTTATTTGTAAATTTTGAGTTGTTTGTTTATTATTCTCACTTTAACAGATGAAAATAAACAAGTGAGATGGGAAAATTTTCGTTTTTCATTGAGTTGTATAATAATTCTGCACACTAATAGTTGCCCAATAATTGTGCACACATAGATATTCTCCTAAGAAAGCCAAAACCTCACTTTTACTTAATTAAATAATCAGGTTTGAGGTTTATTAACATTTTGGATTGACCGAGAGCACTGTAGTTGTTCAATAATAAAATGAATCCTCAAAAATACAACTTGCCTAATAATTATGAGCAATATACATTTATCACGGTTTGAATTGTATTTCTTTACATTGTATTTTAAAAATTGTACTAATTAAATTATCTTATTCGCTCCATCTATTCAATTCATGTTGGGAAGGGTCAGCACTGAGGAGTTACTGCTAAGAATGAATTCTTGTTGGAATGGAAAGCAAAACATCAAACTTATGTGAACGATAGCTCATTTAATCAAAAATAGGATGGAAGTTTTCAAATAATCAAATTGTGACTTTTTATTGAATTTTGTAGTTTGGAATTATAGTTGCGCATGTATAAACTACTTGTAATAGCTTGGGATATTTACTCAACTGTGTGGTGTGTAAAATCCCTAGCAAGTACATTAATGACTCCACTCATGTTCTCTTTATCTTTGCTGGAAATATCTTTAGGGCAAAATGCGCTCTAGTGGTGGACACTAGACACTTTTCTTTCACCCATTAATAAATTCATAAAGAGGCATTGTATAACTGGTATAAGAACAATAAATAGATAAGTCTATCTGAACGACAATAAACTATACAATTTAGTTTGTAATTTCTAATGTAAAATGGAAGCCAATTTCTGGGATTTCTTTTATTTTTTTATTTTTCATTCAACAGAAGGTTTAGGAACAAAGTCATGGTTCGCTACTACGCTTGACTGATGAAAGTTGAAAGTAGTGAAAAAAGAAAATTCATTCATTGTAATTTTCTGCAGTGGCAACCTTTATGCATTTAACAATTTTACAAAGGTCAGTTTTTGTACAATGAGCAGGTAAATCCCACAGGATCAGGATCATTCTCATAATATTAGTTTGGTTTTCTATTCTACACAAACGTCTGATGGTTAAAGTAAAATAGGGCTCTGAGGACAAAACAATACTGAGCCACTGAGGACAACTTGAAGCAGCAAACTAAATATGACAAATTATCTCCATACGGATTCCATTACAGAACAGCACACTCCTCTGCCTAATTCAATGTAATTTGTGGCTGTACCAAACCACTGATTTGGTCATCATAATTCACAAGCATGTGTAAGACTTCTGCAGTGCATGAGAAAATACAATTAAATAAAGACTCCCAACAATTCCACAATATTGCTTCTGAGGTGAACTAGAACAAAAAGTGGGTCCCCCCTTTGTAAAAAGGCCAAAATACTCTGGTACAGTCTGACATGGTAATACTTTTTCAGGCTTATGGCAATAATTTTGGCCTTGAATTTTGTAAGGCATCTTTATTTAAGCTTTGCTGAAGGGGAAATATAAAACATAAGTGGACTGGATTCACTCAATTTTTCCAATCATAATTATGACGAAAAGGAAGGAACCTCTGTTTGAAAATGAATGGTGGAAATGATTGCTGTAGTACAAGTTGCAAATCAACAGTTGAACTTTGATTATCAAGATATCATAGCATTGCATACAATCAACAAAAAGAGCTATGCACTCCTGAATAGAAAAGGTCTGAGAGCATCATTTCCTGTCCAATGTTCTTTTTCAATTCGGTATGGAATTAGGAAACCAGTGCATAGACCCTTGTGAAGATCGGCCAGCACTAGAAATCAGTTTGAAATGCAACAAATTGTCATCTCCATCCAAAATGGGGTTATGCATTAAAAATGTCAAGTCACTTTCCATCGTACAAAAATCAGCTTGCCTTTCCAAAGAAAAGCAGAAGAGTTCTCCAATAGCAAAAGAGGGAGGTGGCAATAAACAGCAATTGGTTCAGTCTGCAAACGAGAGTGTGCGGTTTTGAACCAATACATGGGCTATGGCTCAGGCTTCTGCGCTGCGTCATCTACAGACACCTCAGTCAAGTATGGCAAAGTAGACAAGGGTGTCCCTTCAGCCCTCTTGGACTTTGGCAGCCAGTGCAGAGTTCTCCTGACGAATAGCCTTGTAGTCCTCCAGAATCCTCTCCAGATTAGCCAAAGTCTTATTACCATTTTCTGTTTCAATCTGTGGAAAGGTTTAAATTTCAGTGAATAAACTGTGCAGTTACGACCACTGTAATAGATTGGATTGTATATGTAGACTGTGGTTGTATTTAAAAAAATAACAACAATGCAGGATATAGAGAAATAAAATAGCAAATCCTACCTGTTCCTCTAGATCTCGGATCTCCCTCAAGATTGTGCCTGTGTCTTCAATTGTTTGAATCAACTGACTGCAATTCTATGGAGGAGGTGAAATTAGTTGAGTATGACAGACAAAACCAACTTATATTAAATACAGGAAGACATGATGACTATGCTTGACCTTACTTCATGCAAGGCAGCCAGGTACTTGTATGATTTGCGAACGGATTCATCTTTTTTGGCATCCTATAAATTATGAAACAATACATTTTAGTTTCCTGCAAACATACTGAAAATAAAGACCATTTGAAGTATACACGGGATCTAATGTAGCCATCTCTTGAGCTATTTTGGGAGAGGACCTGTGTAGAAACCAAGCTCGGATGAGGAGCAGGGTGAGAGCAGATTTGCAGATTTGTCTTTAGGGTTATTAAGTGTGCTCATACTAATATAGATATTTAGTTGAATTAGACAAATGATACCTCCAGAAAGTTCAAAAGGAAATAGTTCTGGTGTCACAGAACCACCCACCACATCACCTCCTCCTCATCACTCGCTCTCATCATCTACACACAATTTCTTAAAACGAAAATGAGATGGTGGAAAAGACTTTCATGGCCAAATAACTGAAAACAGAACACAAGAAAAATGAGTGGAGAGAAAGGCAATTCAAATCAATTTATTGGTTGATCTGTTACCTTGAAGACCAGTTCATCCGTCACAGCAAAGGTCCTGTCCAGCTTTCCTGTCAGGTTGTTGATCTCTTTCTGCAGGTCCTTGGTGTCTGACAAAATCTACATGCAATGACAGAAAAAGCAGTCACACACAGCAAACCCCAACAATGTTTCACCAGCCTTTGAAGGAGCCAGCACAGTATTGATTAGAGGAGTAACAATTGATGGATTCAGGCCACATGCATAAGCTGCAATATGCAAGAGTGTAAAATACAGTTACATTGCAAAACAAGAAAACGAGAGGATCTTTATAATGGGACTAAATTGTTCCTAATCTTTCTTTAAAATGTCTTTTTGTCTGCAATTTACACCAGTGAGATTCCTTTTAAAAACTTGCTATAAAGATAGAATTTATTGTCATTATCATCACAGTGATGGTCAAATATGCAAACTGTCTAAGACGATACTATCATTTCTCCACAATGAGCTGAATATTTTTATGGATGTCTATGTAGTGCAAAAACTGTAGGAGATGCAGTGACAAAACCTGCCCTGAGTAGCAATAAGAGTGTACTCTTTGCAAGCACACTACTTCAAAGTGAAGAGAAACTACACCTTAATCTGGCTTCATTCTGTGGTTGTCTTGACTACAGGATAATTTCCACATTGTTAAATGAAAGACAATCTGAAGACCCACCTTCCTGTAATTTGCATCTTGACATACCTTTGTAATTTCCTCCTTCTGTTTCTTGATGTTGCCGACAATCTCTAGAATCCTCAGAGTGTATGCAGAACGTGAGACATCTTGGGGGAGATTTTCTAACTCAGTTATCTAATTGGTAAGAGACATGCCACAGTACAGGGGGGTCAGATGTACATTTAGGAAGGTGTCAAGATACAATTAACTGAGCAGGCAAATTAACCCTAACCAACGGAAATAAAACAAACCTGCTTTATTTCTGTTACTTGCCCCTCAACCTATGCTTGTAGAGATCCTACAAAGTCCACCAGGCTAGTGATACAAGTTCCTTCTTAGCTCTCAAATCAATCTGAATTCAGTCTAATACCAGTTGTTTATATAGTCCTTCCTTCTTCTTGGCCTCTTCTGCCGACTGACGGATTTTGTCGTGCAGATCCTTGATTTCAGACAGCTTTCTAGAGGATTCCATCTGGGGGAAAACAACAGACATGGACACAATCAAATTGTGTACTTACAGTCATAAGCCAACTTTGACCCATCTTGACACGTATTACGTACATCCTGATTGCTGCAGACTTCTTTGAGACTGCGATGTTCATCAATGAGTGGAGCACGGTGTTTTTCCCACTGAGATGCCAGGTTTACCACTCGCTTGGCACTGGCCTCTACCAGAGCCTGGAGGATGGAACACACACATTCCTCATGCCTCATGCAGAAAAGGTTCCCTTAGATGCCCTACTTTTAATTACTCATCTCTAGAGAAGAACAACTGCCTAGAGCGATTAGGGATCTCAGTCCTCCTACCTGAAGCTTTGCCAAGTTGTTCTCAGCATCTGGCAACAAGTCAATGGTCTTCTTCTTCACTCGCATTCTCTCCTCCTTTTCATTGTTCCCCAACTCTCTCTGCTTCAACTCATCCCACACCTACACCCAGAGATGAAATGTAAATGACAATAATACAGCTGTACAAAATGCATACATTTGGGCCAACTGCATTCACCTCATTCAACTCTGCACAAAAATGTTTTGTAAACATTTGTATGTTGTGTTAAAAGACAATGTCATGCAAACAAAATGACCGCTGAAGCTGAATAAAAATAGTTTCTGTATGCAGATAGTTGAGTGAAGTCCACTGTTCCCCTGCTGGTCTGGGGTCAAATCTCACCACAACTTTCTCTGCTTTTCAACTGACTGATCTTCCTCATCCCACTCCACATCTCCTTCACAATGTTTTTGTTGCAGTATATTTTCAATCTTTTACCCATTTCTGTTCTCTTATTCAGTCCCGTTAGAAAGGCTCTGAAAGCCCCATTTCTTGTTTAGGAGGGATTTAACATATTTGGTACTCCATGCAGGTTAAAACAAACGTGGGAGTCAGACAATACGTGTGGGTCTAAAGGTGGAAGAAATTGTTTATCTTTATTTTCCTACCACTTATTAGATCAAAAGACCATTAAGCTCAGCAAGGGGCGTGTATGGTACCTGTGCATCGGTGACACTCATCTGCTTCATGCTTGCAGTTAGATGGTCAACATCAAGGCAAAGCTGCTGGAACTGCTGCTGCAGTACTGCCAACTCCCCCTGCTGGCAGGCCTGGACATCGCCCTCTGACTGGCGCCCACTGGGCATGGAGCTGGCTATTGGTTCCATCTGCTGGAGAATCCACACAAAGACACCAATAACAGTATGCTACAGTAGAGAGAAAAAGTTTGTGAACCCTTTTGAATTATCTGCATAAATGGCTCCTAAAATATAGTCTTATCTTCATCTATAGATAAACCCAATGTGATTTAACAAACACACTGTTAATGTTGAAACATTAACAGCCTAAGCTGGAAAAAGTATGTGAACCTTGAGGATAATGAAAACTCCACAAAGTTTGGTTACCAACAGAGTCTGCTGTCCAAAAAAAAGATCTGTTGGAAGTGGAATATGCCCTGGTCAAAAGAAATTTCAGAACACTCCCTGGAGAAGAGTTGTCGAGGCTCATAAGGCTGGAAAAGGCTACAAAAGCATTTCCAAAGACTTGGACCTCCAGCTGCAGTCTGACAGATTGTATACAATTCAGTACCATTGCTACTCTCCCTAGGAGTGGGGGTCCAACAAATATCACAGCATTAGCACACCACGTAATGGTCAAGGAGGTGACAAAGAACTCTAAGGTAACAGCTAAGGATCTGCAGACATCTCTTGAGCTGTCATCTCTGAGAAAAACACTAAACATGAGTGGTGTTCATGGGAGGACACCAAGGAGGAAACCACTGCTCTCCACAAAAAACATTGCTGCCTGTCTCAAGTTTGCCAAATGCCACTTGGATGTTCCACAAAGCTACTGGAACAATGTTCTGTGGACAGATGAGACAAAAATTGTACTTGTTGGGCACAATGCTATGTTTGGAGGAGAAAAACACAGCGGAGATATATGGCTTGGGGCTGCTTTGCTGCCTCAGTGCCTAGATGCCTTGCAATGAATGAATACAATGAATTCCAAATTGTATCAGGAAATTCTACAGGAGAATATCAGTGTAACAGTCTGTGATCTGAAGCTTAACAGAGGTTGGTTCATGCAGCATAACAATGACCCCAACCACAAAAGCAAATCAAAATTCAAAAATTTCAGAATGGCCAAGTCAGAGTCCTGACATTAACCCTATTTAAATGTTGCAGCATTCAAGCCGTTCATGCAAGACATCCCAAAAATAATAATTAACTGAAACAGTTCTGTAAGGAGGAATGGTCCCTAACCATTGTGCAGGTCTGATCAGCAACTACAGGAAATGTTTGGTTGAGGTTATTACTGCCAAGTTTCCATCAGTTACTAAATCTCATGATTCACATACTTTTTCCAGTCCAAGCTGTTAGGGTTTGAACAATATGTTCAATAAAGACGTGTAAAAGTATAAATTTGTGTGTCTTATTTGTTAAATCACACTGGGCCTCATTCGTAAATTATTTGTAAATTTTTCAACTTATGTGCGTACGGCAGCGCACTGAGCCGCTATCCAACATGGATCAGAGGGTCAATCAATAATATGAGGCCTCACTGTCGGGTGTCCAGTCAACATTGGAGTTGGACACAGATCAAATCCAAGCTGCATCTTCATCAGATGGTAGGACTATGTTATTGTATTTGTAAGGCATCCAGTCCATGTGATCAACCCATTACAAGTTTGATAATCTTGTACTGTTATGAATGAGGACAGGCACTACTGTAATGGATTTTTCATAAAGAATAAGCGATTCTAAGAGCCTTCCAGCATGTTTCCAAACACACAAACAAATTCCCGCATGTTTCCAAACATACATAGATTTGATCGTACCAACGAACAAATTCAGATACGAACAAAATGATGAATCAGACTATCTTCGCACTTCTGCACTTTACTGCTATTTGCACTTCTGGTTAGATGCCAAACTGCATTTCGTTGTCTCAGTACTTGTACTCAATGACAATAAAATTGAATCTAATCTAATCTAATTTTATCTAATCTTCATAGAAACGTTTGTACGAGTGCTATACCATCAAATCTGATCGTACGCACATTTCATGAATGAGGCCCATTGTGTGTATCTATTTTCATGACTTCACAACTGTATGTTCAACTCTTATTGGAGGGAAATTTGTTTTCAAACATAAGTTTCAAGTTTTTAAATTCAGCACCTTGTGTGTATATATAAGAGTGGTATTCACCTCAGTAAAAGTGAATTTCTGGGTGTGGGTGAAGTGAGTGCCCTTGGTAAGGATGTCGTTGGTGAGGGCAGTGCCTCTGAAGGACTGCAGCAGCTCTGATAAGTCCGAGCTGGAGCGAGGGGCACCAATGGCACTTTCAGGACAGGGCAGGGCAGCAGAGCGAAACTGCTCTTCAATGCGCTTATGCAGGCGAGTAAGTTTCCTGGATCGATACTCCTGTTTGACAAAAAGGCAACAGGTCAAAGATGCAGTGTTTATTTGTATCACAATAACAAATCACAGAGATTTCCCATACTGACATGACAACGTATGAATAGTGCTTCTTGTGTTTTGCCCAACCCAGCTTGACACTAACACAAATAACCTAAGATCATGTGGCAAACACTAATGGAAATGGAAGAAGCAGGCTAGGCACATGGGTTGTTTCTGTTAGACAAGCTTAAAAATTAAATAAACAAACTTGAATGGGTGCATAGACACTTCACAGTTGCTGTAGAATATGCATTCCACAACCATTCCCTATACTCAAGTCTTCTCACACACAAAACAGAGGGAAATGTGTAGTAATTAGGCATATGTGAAAAAATTAGATAGTTAAAATATGTTACAGTAAAGTGAAGTCATCATAGAAAAACAGGTTGATAAGACTATCATGTGCTATATTCCTTCTCCCAATTATGCCACCAATTTGTATAATTTAACTTCCATATTTAGAAACATTTGATTCCTTTCACACCATGTCTAAGTGTTGGAGCCTAAATGGGTCTTAACTTTCCACTGGATGCTAGATTCTATATATATATTAGGAAGGAGGGGGGGTTAACTTTCTGTCTGGCTCTTATTTCTTTCTCTAGTTCCTTTCTGTGATAAATAAATATTCAAGGAAGACACAATATTTGTTGCACGTAATGGTAATGTGGCTTGCACCTCTAGGAATTAGAGCTTATTTTACTGCTGCACTCATTGTAAGTCACTATGGAGAGCGTCCCCGTCCATGCCTAAAATGTAAATTAAAATGTAATAAGTGCATTAGTGTACCTGTGGTGTGAGGTGAGAGAGGAGTCCCTGGCTGTTCCACTCATTCTCCCACTCCTGAGTAGCGCTCAGCTCGGCCATGTGCTGCTCTAGTATGGATGCAGCTGCTGAGGCATGATTGGAAGACTGGGCAGTCACAGGAAGAAGGATGTCCCTCTGGTAGTCTTTCACCTCTGAAAATACAGAGGTGGACAGAAAAGAACACACAAACATTTTAATCCAATCCCTTCAGCACTGATCCTCTCTAAATTAAATGTCAGTGCTCAATTTTTTAATTCCTATCAACACTGTGACTTCACCAGTAACCTGCTGAGTTTATTCAACTGTACAGTCTGAAAGGACTAGGATTCAGATGCTTATTGATGTTATTCAAAACCCTAACCCCAGCACATACATCCCTCCATTGGAGAAACAGAAAATGGCCCCTGTAGGATTTAATGGAAATTTCCACCCTCCGATACTCTTGTTTTAAAAGTAGGTATACAATGTTAAACATTTATTAATATTAAAAATTATACTTCTAGTATAATGTACATAAAACATATAGGCTACCCACTTTTGAAAGTGGTTATATACAGTGGCTTTGGAAAGTATTCAGACCCCTTCACTTTTTCACTTTTGCCATTAATCTACACACAATATCCCATAATGACAAAGCCTAAATTCATTTTTAGAACTTTTGCAAATTTTTTAAAAATAAAAAACTTAAATCTCATTTTCATAAGTATTCAGACGCTTTGCTATGACACTCCAAATTGAGCTCGGATGCATCCTTGTTTTGATCATCCTTGAGATGTCTCTAGAACTTGATTATTGTAGTCCACCTGTGGCAAATTCAATTGATTGGACATGATTTAGAAAGGAACATATACATATACACACATATATACACACACACACACACACACACACACATATATATACATATATATATATATACACACACATATCCCACAGTTCATACTGCATGTCAGAGCAAAAAACCAAGGCATGAAGTCCAAGGAACTCACAATGCCTCGACTATCTCTCCGAGATAGCATTGTGTCGAGGCATTATGAGGTCTGGGGATACATCTGGGGAAGGGTATGAAACAAATTGCTGAAGCATTGAAAGTTCCCAGGAGCACAGTGAGCTCCATCATAGTGAAATGGAAGAAGTTTGGAACCACCAAGACTCTTCCTAGAGCTGGCCATCCGGTCAAACTCACTAACTGAGCAAATAGGGACTTGGTTAAGATGGTGACCGAGAACCCAATGGCCACTCTGACAGCGATTCAGAGTTCCTGCAGCGATGGGACAACCTGCCAGAAAGACAACCATCTTTGGAGCACTCCAACAATCATGTCTTTATGATGGATAGGAGGCCGCTCCTGGGTAAAAGGCCTGTCTGGAGTTTGCCAAACGGCACTTAAAGGACTCTGAAATTATTCTCTGGTCTGATGAGACAAAAATGTACTCTTTAGCCTGAATGCCAAGTGCTACGTCTGGCGAAAAGCCAGGCACCACTCATCACCTACGATGAAGCATCCTATGGGGATGATCAGTGGCTGGGATTGGGAGACTGGTCAGGATTGAGGACCCAAATACAGATAGGTCCTTGAAGAAAACCTGCTCCAGAGCGCACACAACCTCACACTTCGGGTCTAGCATTTTCGAAAAGCTCGCCGTCCACACTAGACCACCAAAATATTCTGTTTATTTTTAATAGATTTTTTAAAAATTCTAAAAAAACGTTTTCACTGTCATTATGGGGTATTGTGTGTAGATGGCAAAGAAAACCTATTTTAAATTAAGTCTGTAACACAACTGTAACACAAGTGTGGAAAAAGTAAAGGGGTCTGAATACTTTCCGAAGCCACTGTATCATCAGTCTGTGATTTTAAACACATTCCAGGAGTTCTTTTGTAATGTAAAGTATTCTAATTTAATTTTTTGGTATACCAACTTTCCCTCAGCCTGCCTCTTCTACTTCAGTTAGTGATTTCCTACATCTCCCAGAATGCCTTTTGACAACCCCCAAAGATTTGACTGAATTTGTTGCATTCCGTATGTGTAGGTGGAGAGAGCAATAACAATAGCAGCAGCAGCAGCAAGAGAGCAAGAATTTCTAGATGAGAAAAAGTGAGTGTCGCATGCCTTACTCTACATGTCTGGTATCTCTTACTCTTCTAGGATAGATTTTGCCTTGTATGATTGTTGAATGTTGGTGCTGTTTAGAAAGACCTTACTCTTTTATTCTGAAGGGCTAACAGCAAAACCTGACATTTTGTTGATGTTTTAGATAGCTGAAAAATGTTCTGTTATGGAGCAGACAACAAAGGAAAGATGGAGGAACCCGAAAGGGGCAAGCAATGGAGTAGAAGGGTCGTTAATATTTTTTTGTACTTTTGAATATACATTGTGCTCTAAGTTACTGAGGTGTTATCTTTGCACTATGCCCCTTAATAAACAACAAGCAGGCAAGGCTAAGTCTACAGCTACTGAGTCTGAAGCTAACAACATAGTACCTAATGCTAACAGCGATGCCAAGAGCCTGATCAACGACTTCCGAGTTGTCAAAAAAGTCATCTGAGATGAAAGCAACTCTCCTTGATGATTCATTATATCGTCGACCCCATCAAGACCGCTCTAACAGACTGTGGAACTAGGACAAATGGCAAGATGTGCGGGCGGACGACCTTGAGGCTAGCTACAGCCAGCTATCGTTAAAAATAGATTAACACAATGTGATTTGACAAAAACACATACATTTACATGTCTTCATTAAACATACTGTTCAATCGTTAACAGCTTGGATTGGAAAAAGTATTTGAACCATGAGATTTAGGGCGCACTCACATTAGGCCCGGTTCGCTTTAACCGTGCCGGCGCATGATTGCCCCCCCCCTCCCCACTCCCCCACTGGCCTGCGCTCACACTGCTTAAACGTTCCGTGCCCGGGCGCGGTTACGTCATCACGATCCAACTTCTTGTGTGGAAGAAAAGCGCTTTTGCACAGCACAGTGGAGTTCATAATTTTACTTTGTGGCTTATTTGGAGTCTCTTTGGGTGCGGTGACTCACGGCTCTCTCA